>CM032881.1:2867956-2890456 GCA_019176425.1 Megalops atlanticus | reverse complement strand
CGGGGGGATGAGAAAGGAAAAGTCAAAGAGAAAAAGTGATTGCAAGACAAAAAAGAGGGAACAGACAAGCAAAGAGAGAGAGAGAGGAACAAGAACCTGACAGGCCCTGAAACTGATTTCAGGACAGCTGAACCCTCCTTCAGCAGTTACTTCTCTGCATTGTTTCAGAAAATGAAAAAGCAGATGTTTAAAAATTAAATCTGAGTCATCAACAACAGCCTGTATGACAGACGTACACTCAGAAAGAATAATATTCTTTCTTTTTTCCGATATCGCTCAAGAGCAGTTTCATGCACTGATTAAACCCAAGAGGCCAGATTAATTTCTCTTCCCTTTGTTTGTTTAATCATTTGTTCATAAAGCTCTCCAAACGAGTTGGCTAATTGGCTGGCAGGTCAAGGAAAATACAGTTTTGCTGCCGGCACATATATAAAGTAAATATTTTGCTGAAAAATGCTGTGCACACATTTGGCTTTCTAAACAATGCTGGTTAGCTCTGTCTGGAAAAGGGGGGAGTTTAAAATATCTAGTCAGCTTGTGTCCAAGTTTAAAGAGAATGAGTAGGATGATTACAATTTTAAATATGTGGTACTAAGATCAAAAGATTAGCCATGTGAGCTCTATGTAATTTTTGTCAGCACAAACAAAAAATAGTCACAGCAACTGTAAAGACATGGTGATGGACACAAGACTGTTGGTTTAGCTTCTTGATCAGGTGTCCCACACACCTCTTTGTTTCCAAAATCAAAAAGGAGACAGATCAGCTTTGTGTCCTATACTGTGTAGCATGCTCTTGACTTTGGACAACACCACCCAAAGACAAGCCTTAGAGACTTAGAGACTAGAGAGCTGTCAAATGAGGGACATGACTCATGTTAACTCTGGAAATTCAGACTTTGATTATCTTTGTCTTGGCTTTATTTAAAAGTATAAATACACTCCCAAACAAATATCATGTAAAGACGAATGTGTTATCAATTAAATTAATTTTGTTTTTCTCGAAAGATGAGTTTTTTCCCCTCCAGAGATACTGCACCATCAACATTATTGCAGATTTCAAAGACCAAGCGACAAAATTACCATGACATCGGCAAAAAGCACTGCTGAAGACCCTAAATTCCTCATCAATATGACATCTCCTCTGATGTGCAACCACAGCAACTTTCAAATTACATGCAGGACAGCAATGCAATTCAATTCTCTCATCCGACACCGGAATAATATTCAATCAACACATAAAAGATTAAAACCCAATTTCTTTTTCCTGTCAATCTTAGCATTGAAATTTTAGTAGGTGCTTACAAAGCAAAACATAGTCCAAGTGGTGTGGAGACAGAGATTCTTATGCTTTTGTATTTTTTGATCATGCCTCTCTTTTCCTGAGGCTTTTTATAGAGTAAAAGCTTTGAAATATTTATCATTTCCTTAAACCAGTTGAATAATAAAAAAATCACCTCTGATTAAACAAAAATGAAAACGATAATACAGATTAGAATCTCTCGGCATTAGTGTAATTGCTCTTGAACGGGGACTTCAAATGCTGAAAAACAGAATCTGTACATTTCAAAAGGATTGAATCTTAGGCAAGGCGACAGCAGCAATTACAGTTAATGGATGAGTTAAAGATCGCTATTAAATTCTAGCGGCTTGCCTGAGGTGAAAAAAAAAAACTAGTGTGTCGTCCTGTAAGACAAGGCCAAAAAAAGAAAGAAAGGAGCTAAAAATGTAAGTGCGCTCAGGAGAGTCGGAAGCAGTGATTTTGGTTTAGCCCTGTTTGTAGGCACGGTGTATGTGTTCTGTTAATCCTGAACACAGTGTCTTGATTAGGACTGCCTTTGGAAGTGACGGAGCTCCAGACCTCTCAGGCAGGCCTGGGCTAGCAGGCCTGTCAGCACAGTAGAGTGGCTGTGGAGGGGAGAGAATCTCTAGTTACTCCACAGACTCCTGCAAAGCATGCTGGTTCTGTGGGCAGAATGGGGGTGCATCAGACGCTTATCGGGTATTTAATGACTCCATTTCTATGAGAATATATACATATACATACATACACACACACACACACACACACACACACACACACACACAGGTGTGTGTGGGGGAGGTGGCACTAAAGTAACCTTTGTCATCTATTTTGTCATGCCATATATATATATATATATATATGTGTGTGTGTGTGTGTGTGTGTGTGTGCATGGACACATGTGCATAAATATTTAGTGGTATGTATAATATTTTAAGTAAACAGATAATTACATTCTATTCTATTCTGAATTGTGCCATAATCCTGCACTGTTTGATTTTATGTTCACCCATACTGAGATGCCTGGTATGCTGCTATTCCATTAGATTACATTATATTACATTCATTTAGCAGACGCTGTTATCCAGAGCGACTTCCAGCACAAGAGAACAGAAGTTTATACATTCAGGCTATATGTGCAACAGTATCAAAACAGGCTAACACTGCTCCCCGGCCAGTGAGTGTGAGCACAACGCCATTCAAGCATCACCACAAGTTAACTTGTGCTAATCTCAAACTAGGCAATGTACCTAAAAGCACCTAAATACACTGAAAATAATTTGATCTTGTCACAATATCCATAACACTTTGTGATACAATAAGTTAATAAACGTCAGGTAAAACTAGTACAAGACTAGTTCTGTGAGCTGTATAACTCACTTATGTCGGTCTCTGCCCCAAGTTTCATGGTGGAGGGGAGCTTTCATGGAAGGACAATGGCAGCCGTTATGTGTGGAGGAGACATTGTTATATTGCGGAACGTGACTCATGAGATTGTAACAGGGTGAGGGAGAACGGGCTACTAGCATGAAGCATTTCAAAATACCTCCTCTTCTCTTTCTTCCCCACAGCAAAAAAAAAAAAATCTAATGTTGAAAAACAGCCAGTGCTGCACTTCGCTTCAGGTGGACCTCAGGGTTGTGGCGTCAGGGTGACCCATGCCCCCCCTGTCTGAAGAATCCACACCCCCAGCATGGGGGATGGGGGGGGTCAGTGCATCACCCTGGGGGGGCAAAGAGACAGGGATGAAACTTCAAAGTGATACCCATTTATCCTATCTGTTCTTTCGTATCTTTTGTGTGGTTTTATGGAAGACTCCTCCAGTGACTGTGTGTGTGTGTGTGTGTGTGTGTGTGTGTGTGTGAATAAGACAGCGCAAGAAGGCATATTCATGTGTGTATGTAGGTGTACATGAGTGTAAATATGCATGTTTGTCTGTGTCCATCAAAGTTTGTGTGCGTGTGTGTGTGTTTGCATGATGCAGAGAGAGTGTATCTTTGTGTGTGTATGTAGGTGTGTGTGTGCATGCATATTTGTCGGTGCTCATCAAAGTGTGTGTCTGTTTGTAAGAGGCAGAGAGGGAGTGCATGTTTTTTGTGTGTACGTAGGTGTGTTGAGTGTGTGTATGCATGTTTGTGTGTGTGTGTATGCATGTTTGTCTGTGTCCATAAAAGTGTGTGTGTGTGCACGTGTGCACGTGCGCCTGCTTTGCGTGTCTGCATGAGAAACTGTGAGAGTGTGTCACACTTATTGTTAAAAGAAGACATCACTCACCGAATTCATCTTCCCCTCATGTAACAGAAATCAGCCTGTTTACTCCCCTGCAGGTGGGTTCAGGTCTGTGTGGACTTGCAGGCACCCGAGGGCAAACATCGCTTAAACATTATGGAAATGTCAGAGCTGCACTGAAGAGCTATCACTTCATCACCTCAGGAGGGGAGGAAACAGAGGGGAATGTTTAGCAGAAGCAGGAGAGAAGCGTGACTAAAATGCCTTTTGTGTCTTAGGACTGCTTTAAAGATTAACTTGAATAGCAGAGACCTCCCTTACAAAAAGTATTACATGATTACATACAAAATTAGAGGTTTTAGAAATGTGTTTTTGACATATGTCAAAATATACTCCATATGATATAAAACATATCAATTGTTGCTTTTTCCACATAATTGTATGCATGTGTTGTAGTGTGTATTGTAAAATATATCAGATACAGTTACTGAAACTATATCTGCTAAATAGGCCTCTGCACAGACTTGCATACTTATAGACACATTTAGGCTTTTGGGATACATTGAAATACATATTTTGGAATTTCCACTTTACAATTTATTGACATAATAATTTTAAATAACAGGTGGTGGGGTTATTTTTAGATATTAGACGGCCAGTGAGCTCATAGCGTCCCTTTTTTCCGAAAGGGATGGGGTTTCACCTGACAACGTGCTGATCTAATCTCGGCCGTAATGACAAACGGAGAGCGCATTGATATGAAATCAAATCAGTCATTCTGAAAACCCGTGCAGATTACAGAACGTTTCCGCGCGAAGGAGGCTGGCCGTTCCATTTTCTTTATCGATCTCCGTCGTCATATCCACACGGAGACACACCAGGCTAAGGCGTTAGAGATTCTGGGAGGAGATCGCACACGTTAGTTATGTTTGTTGACACTCAAATAATGCTAAAACGCCGTATCTAGCCATCTTCAAACTGGAGGCCTGGTGTGTCATTTCCTGTGTTCGTGGCATTAGGCGTATAATACATTTTCTGTGTCCGAACAACAACACCGTCAAGGAGGGTAAATGCATCAATATGTGTGCTGGAGCAGACCGTTGTAGGCATGTGTGGACCTGATGTGTCTGACCGTATATCACCAACAGCGGACAGGTAAGGGTATTAGTAAATCCCTGTAGTAATTGAGAGGACAGAAAGCCAATTTGTCAATACCCTAAACTTGCACCTTGGTGTGGTGCTGTCAAGCCCACGGCCACACAATTCTATCGTTATCGCCAATTTAACAGGGTGACGGATAGGCAATTTCCCCGTCTCGTTCTCTTTAGAAGTCTGTACCGCGCCTCCTGCATCTGGTCAATTGTCTGCAGTGCGGGGCTAACGACGGAATGGAGACCCAAGTGTAACGCTGAGGTAAATCGCTTCAGACTACCGCTCGTTTAAGGAAAGAAAAGTTAGCCAACCAACCCTGGCGCACATGCGCAGCTCGGTGTTATTTTGATTTGTTTAACCTTTTTTTAACCAGGCATGGTGAATTGAAAACCAGTTCTCTTTAACTATGACAACATGGGGGAGAAAATTGTTAACTTATCTTGAATATATAATGTATACTAGGCCCTATATATAATGTATTTCGGTTGACGCAAGGGAGCGTGATAAAAAATTGTCCTGCGCATGGTTGCAGCAGTGAAGGCCCGTCTGCAGCGCCAGAGACAGTCCTTAAATTTGGCCGCCAACCAGTCAGCTCGTTACTCCAGGTGCACCCGCTTCCTCGAGCTCCCCACACATTCTCACCAGCTGCTGGCTACGTAGACAGGACAGCGGGCTGCCACGAACAGTCCACATCTGTGCCAGCGTTAATTAGTCAACCCAGTTCGTGACAAAAACTTTAATTAACCGTGTCACCGTCAAAGACAGACTACCCGCTGCAGAACACTAATAGCAACCTAATCCAAAGTAAGAGCAATAACTTAAACTCGAGAAAGATGGAAGCGCAAACAGGAGGCGGGAGAGGGGAGGTAATCTTGTTTAGTATTGCTAATCGAATGACTAACGGCAAGCAATCCAATTAAGATCTATTTTTTTCTCTCAATACATTAATTCATGGCTAACAATGAGAGGGAAAAGCCAATGATTGGGTTGAGTAGATTGAACAAATTAACCATAACAGCATGAAATGAGAAAACAAATAAACCCCGCGCATCTGCTATTGGATTTGTTCGAATTTCATCTCCCGAGACCTTAATTCCCACAATGCCATGGCTGTAATGTTCGGCAAAATGAGCCAACATCAGTTACACCTCATTGATTGAATCAGTTCGACGGCACACGAGCCTCCTGGCAAGGAAACACCTTTGAAAACGCTGGTGTTGGCTGCAGGGCTTAATAGAACGCCTGTTTTGTGAGGAAGTCATTAATTTTAATAACAATGAGGACAATAGCTGAACGGGGAATAACGGTATTTAAATATTATATACAGCTACACATTTAAACATAAAACAAATCGTCCGTTTCCTTTCATATTAAATATTCATTTTGAAAATATGCATTGTACGTAAGGAACGAAAATAGCCGTTCTCGAAGTGAACACTATTAGTTGGTCGATTCGGTAATACTATTCAGTAGCAGTCGACCAGCTGCAAAGAGGGGAGGCAGAAAACTTGCATTTTAAGATGATAATGCTCTAGAACCTTCCTTCTGATTAATAAACTTGACGGTTTTAGTGTGTAAAATCTGATTCATTTTTATTCACTCGCGTCTGATGTGGTAGCCTTTGTGCCCTTTGTGCCCTTTGTGCATTGAGTGATTACCGTTATAACACTGAAATGGGAGACCGTTAACTTTTAAAGTAATTTATTACCATTACGTTCTGCACAAAATGAGAGACACTTATGCATGATCCTAATTTAATTGGTGTGCTTGGTAGTTGCACGAAACAACAAAAGGTTCGGGATGCTAATCAAATGAAAGAAATGTCTAATCCACCGATTGGTGCGGTGCACTGTAAGTACGGTATGAGAGCTCTTAATGCGTGCTGTATTTTATTTATCTTTCCTGAAGGGCATTGATTTGAAGCGCATATATCACAGGCATAGGCAACAATTCGAAATGCTGGAGAAAAAGCAACCTGCAAAGAGCCCTCAAAATAATACCAATCATCATTCACTGCTCACTTGTCCATATACCCCATTTTGAGGGTCAAAATTTACATTTTGTCATTTAGCAGAAGGTCTTCTTCAGAGTGACTTCCAATGTGCAAATCCAAAGTGCATTTAACAAAACAGCATGAAATGTTGAACAAAACAAGGTTGTGTACGTGATTCAACACATAACTGAAATGCAATATCCCCATTATTATGAGAATGAAAAACTACAAACAACAAAACTACAGTAAAATTATACAGAAGTGGAACACGATCCAACAAGTGTAGGAGAAATGATATACAGGTTGAAGAGGTAGGCCTTCAGTCTGTGACAGCTAGCAATTCAGCTGTTCTGACTGTCATAGGAAGCTCACCCCACCACATAGGGGCCAAGAAGGAGAAAGGACATGATGTGAGGACACAATCCCGGAGAGGGATGTGTAAAGGCAAAAGTAACTCCCAAAGTTAGTTGTTCCTGTTGTCCCCCCATGGGCCCACCCATCTTGTCATGTCTCTGTGTTTCAGTGTAGTGTCTTTATTGTGAAGTCATTATACATCCAACTCCTGTTTGTGATAGTTGACAGCAGTCCAGAGTTCTGAAGCAAAAACTGAAGTTCCAAACGAAGATTTGGGAGATGAATTTTCAGACAGTCCTTACACAGTCAACAGTCCTGTCCCATTCTCCCACTCACCACTTCCTTTTCCTATCAGCTGTTGACAGCATCCCTCCTCCTCCTCATCTCCTCCTTATTTCTGTTCTTATGTAATATTTGTAGTGGGAGGGGTCAACAACCCCGGCCAATGGCAAAAAACGACCTCTTACTCAAACTCCAAGCTAAAGATCTGTATCCTTATACCATCATCGACCCTCTTATTGTATTAAAATTTATACCTACTGAAATGGAACTGAGAGAACAGGGCTAACAGGTGGCTCATGTGGGGATACTTTGTCTGTTTTGTATTATTTTAATGAGTTATGCACTGGAGCATCAGAGCTCTGTTTCTGACGTTAGTCCAGATCAGTCCCAAGACTCTCGATGTTTGATGCACCCTGCCTCCTCTTTTGATTGAGGGAGGCTGTGGATGTAACACACAAATGACGGAGGGGGACGTTCCGACAGGACGAAAACCCACTTTTTCAACCTGTACCTCAGTTCCCCTGTCCTAGTGTGATCTTGTTCCCCTTTAATGTGATTGTTGTATATTGTAGTTTTGTTGTTTGTAGTTTTTTTGGTAATTCTGCAGTTTCCATTCTGATTATAATGGAGATGTTGTGTTTCAGTTATGTGCTTAATCATGGACATGTCCTTGCTGAGGGCAGCGTGTCATGCTGATTTGTTAAATGCACTTTGTAGTTACACATTGCAAGTCGATCTGGGTAAGATATTGTCTGCTAAATGACAAAATGTAACGTAACTGGACGACTGGTGTTGTCATGTGACTTACAGAGTACTGAGCAGGCTGTGTAGCTGAGCACACGGCGTGGAGTGCCTCTTTGGCTCTGCTGAGCATTACTGAGGGGATTAATGTCACACACACTCCCATGCATTCTCTCAGTCAATTAAACATGCCTCTCCTGGACATGGCTCTCACGTGAACCAGTGGTGTTAATACAGAGGGGGGAAGAGCTGGCCCTGCACTGGGGTAGCAGGGGCAGGTCATGAACTGACTGGGGTAGTTCAGAGGGCCAGACTGAGGCAGATCCTGGCCCAGCTGGGGTAGTTCATGGATGTGGAGGGGGATGGGGAAGTTCATGAACTGACTGGGGTAGTGCATTCGGCCAAACTGGGACAGATTGTGGGCTGGCTGGGGGTGGACTGGGGCAGATTTGTGTGCGCATGCCCTTAAATGTCTAGGACAGTCTATGTGTTAACACCATCTAACACCAAAGCTCCAACACACTGCTCTGGTGCTGTTTCCCCTCACCCTTTCCTGTCCGCTATATTAGATATTGTTCAGACGGTCACCATGGTGATGTGGAATAGCACCTGACCCTCGATAGTGGACTGACCCTAACGAGGCATCAGCTGACTTGTAGGGATTACCTCATGAGGTCACGGCCCCCAAAGCACTTGTCATTCCTGCCTCCTCTGTCACTTTGACCTGAGGGAGGAGGAGTGAGCATGTCACATGGAGGTTTTCCTGGAGGGTCCTTTTAGCAATTCACACACACCCTCACTTACAGTAAACGCTGTGTGTTTGTGGTCAATGGTACAATGAGTAATTATCATCAGAAACAGTCACATACTAAACAAGACCAAAATCCTCGCACCATTTGAAATTATTCACTCCTCTGCGGCTCAGGCGTTGAGGATCTTTCATTGGACAGAAATGCAAATCGCGCATGAATAATTAAATAGGGAAAAAAAAAAATCAACAAATTGACTGGAAGATTACAGTTCCGTGATGCATAATTCATATCCCCAACACACAAATTAGGTCTCATTAAAGGCCATTACATGAATTTTCATTCTTTAATGTAATTCTGAAAGGTGGTTTGAGGAAACCTTCAATGCTTTTTAAATTATTATTTAAATGCCTTTAAAAATAAAGATACAACGAGGAAAACATTGAGTAAAATGGTTTCTCTGGCATCTGATTTGGACCGCCTGGGCCGCTTGGGCCCCTTGCTTGCGATGAAACTTTAGTGATATGATATTTGAATGTCGGGACGGGGAGAGGGGGGAGGGGCAGCTGAGAGCTCACGAGCTGCAGCTCCCACCACAAAGGGACGAAACTGAGGGCAGCGTTTTTCACGCAGGAACTCTCCACTGATGACAAGGGTCTTGTTGTGAGGGGCTGGAGTCAAGATCCGCTGCTCTGATAGTCGCTCTGTGTGTGTGTGTGTGGGTTAGGGGCAGTGTATATGTGTATGTGTATGTGTGTGTGTGTTGGGGGGGGATGGGGAGGGGCGATGTCTGTGGCGGATGACAGAGAGACCTCCGGCGTTTCTGAGACTCCATTCAGCCACCAGATTCTCACAAGGCTGCAGCATTCACACTCGCATCTCAAATAAACCTCCCACTGATTTCCATCCTCACAGAAAATGGTGTGTGTGTGTGTGTGTGTGTGTGTGTGTGTGTCTGTGGGGGAGTTGGGGCTGGGGGAGTGGGAAAGGGTCAGGGTTTGGGTGGTCGCCACGGAGAAGGAGAGAATGATGTCAAGGAATTTTATAGTGATGCTGATTTCTTATTCAGACAGGAATAAGCAAAATCCCCTAAAAAGAAGAGTTTTCCCGCTACTTAGAGGTTACAGCAAACAGTGGAGGGGGGGTTGAAGAAGGACTTCCTGATGGGAATGGCCTGACCTGCTGACCCTAGAGCGAAGGCAGGACTTTAGCGCCCTCTGACCCCCTCCGTTGAGGTGCATGCTGGGACGCGATCGCTGTGGTGCACACCTGCAGGCTCAAAAAAAGGCCTCCCCCAGGTGTTTAAGAAAGGCCCTCCTCTGTCCTTGCAGTGAAGCAAATGAACAACAATAAACGTTCTGCCAGATTCACCAGAAACGGGTTGCCAGATTCTTATCATGCCTTTCAGACACACTGGTGCAAAAAAACAAAAAACAAAAATGAAAACCACCAACAAAAAGATTCTTCTGCGTTTAGTTTTATGCCTTCTGCTTATTCCCACTTCCATTTCCTGTGGTAATCTCTGCCCTATCATGATAAAGGCATTGTGAAGCTTGAAGATTGGAATGACAACATACTGCCAACCATGATAAAAACATCAACAGAGCAGCCAGAGAGCTGAGGACAGCAGGGAAATAAACCTGTAGGGAAGTGGAGAAAATCAGTGATCAGAGAGGCACTGTCCGACTCCAGTGATTACCTCCAACTGACGAGAGAAAACCAGGCTGCTATTTTAGTGTAAGGTACCAACTTTGATGAAAACAAAAACAAGCTAAAAACATTTTTAAAAAATCTAATTGGAGCTAAAATATGTAGATTAGCTGTAAAAGAGACAATGATCATTTGATAATTAAAAGAAGCCAGGAATTTTTTTGGTGGCTGCAGTGAATTGATGGGCATCAAAAGATTGTTACAAGTGGTGTACATTCAATCAAGTACTGCAGAGTTTTTTCCCTGCAAAGTTTTCAAAAACAGCTGTTGTACTGTTCCATTATACTTTATGATTTCTTTTTATCTGATATAAAATGTTTTTTCTGTTATAACCTGATTTGAAGTTCCGCAAAAACAGCTGTTGCAATGTTCCATTATATTTTATGATTTTTTTTTTGTTGATATTGCAAAAATATTTTTCTCTTAAATCCAGATTTATGTGTTCAATACATGTACATCTGAGCTGACCTGAACTGAGGGTAATGAACTGAGGAAACGATTACGAGAACTGCCCAGCAAGCTTCGTGCCCCGTGGATATCTGGCTTTTGGGGTAAGTTAGCATTATGTGCGGATTCAGCCAGAATGAAGCTTCAAGATGATGAGACTCTACAACTGACATGAGCTCTGGAAATGGTATCTCGAGTGGATAATGATGAAGAGCAGTAACTGATTTTCCACATGGAGATGGGAAACAAATTCAATGTGTGCATGTGGAGAACCTGAAAGAGATCGGCATGTGAATGAATCCCAAACCCCTGTTCTGGTCTCACAACCTGACTCTAATGGCCAATGTCGGTAACAGTTGAGATTCAGGCCCCTACTTCCATAAGCAACAGCACTAGCTAATCAAGTCTCAGGAAGTGACATTACTGCAGAAAGCAATCTGCTACCTGCTACTACAGTACTCACAGCAGTTCATAGAACAGACTGAACAGACAAGCTGAAAACTCATCTCTTCAAGCTTTATCTCTAGTCTACTTTCCCCTCTATCTATCCATTCTATCCCTAGTTTCTATTAAAAAAAGCACTCTACACTAGTTTAGCACTTAACTCAGTATTTTACCGACCTCTTGTAGTACTTCTCCATAACTACTCTTAGCATTGTGATGGACTTATTTAGAAGTTGCTCTGGGTAAGAGCATCTGCTAAAGGACCTAATGTAATGTAACGTAATAGCAGTACTTCCAGCACTGATGCATGCCCCTGTGTGTGGGTTCATTTTCTTTATGCACACACCTTGAAGTTCAGTTCCTGCAGACTGTAACACAACTGACCATGCATGTTCCTAGGTCAAGTTCTTAAGAAGTTCTTTAGTTTTTTAAGTTGCTTTTGCATGCAGCCAGTGAAATGATGCACTAGTTATGATATGTGCACCATAATGTATGTGCATATTCATTTTTTTTACCTTTGCAAGCTACATCATGATATTAAATCAAGAAGGACGGCCCCCAATACAAGATGAATATAGTTCCATGATGAATACTGTAGTCAGTGTTTATGATGATGTATAATATACTCCATGATTTTAACTGTGCTGCAAAAATAATAGATATTAAAATGAATCATATGTCCCTACTGTCATTTAATTTCAACTCATATTTTTTCATCTAATATTTTCCAAGCACTCAAGTGAAACAAATGAATGTTGTCGGCTTCAAAAAGACTAATATTCCCTTAGTATAATATATTCACCAATCTCTATTCATTTCACTGAACAGGGACCACATGTTATCAGCAGTTTCAGAGTCCTGAGCACACGATTCAATTTATAAAATAAGAGGAGAGTGATACAGAGTCTCCATAATAGCTTTAGTTGCCCTATGCAAATCTATTGTGCTGCCATTTCCTGGGTAAATGTCATTCCTCTTTATTAAAATTCGGCACTTAATAATGGAGTCTTTGTTACATGTGTGAAGGGGCTAAATTATTCAGGCTTGTAAGATAAATAGAGAAGATTAACTTTCCAAGAACAACATGCTTGTTGTGAACGTTGTGAGGCTACAGTACATAGCTGCGGTTGGAATGAAAAATTACTCTCCTGCATCACGTGTAAGTGTCTGCATTTGTGTACAAAATCGGATGTCTGCGTCACTTATTTATGAGTTCGGAGAGCAAAAGGCGTCCATTCTCAGCCTCTGCACCACAATTTGATTACTGTACGTGGAATAATGGCTGAGGATGAGGTCAAGCGGATTTCCCCGGCTGCACTGAGGGCCCGGCTGAATTGCGCTCATGGGGGCCCTTTGGAGGCAGTGACGGTTAAAGCATCTCTGTGTTCCAAGGCTTTTCTAGCTGTGAGAAAAGCGCCCTTTCTCTCCCGGCGCGGTGTCCGTCTCTCCGAGTGGAGCTCCGGGAAGTCCCGGCGTGATGGTAAAGGTCAAGTCTTCTTTTCTTCCGCCCACTGTTGTCGGAGTCCTCTGAATATCCACCCCCGCAGGTCACGTGCTGCTCGTCCACAAAGCAGACCTGCGGGGTTTTCCGGGATTGCCGTTTCCCGCAGACATTTTCTCAGGCTCTGCTTTTGATTTCGGGCGAGTTTTGATTGGACAAGGTGCAAAATCAAACACAGTAAAAACAAAGAACGCTGTACATCTTTTAAGGATTCCCAGCGGAGCAGCTAGCAAACCCACGGGCAGAGCCCAACGGATATCACAACACTGATATATCTCATGTGTCCTGGAATTAGGGTTAACATTTTCTGAGAAAAAAAAAACACATTTTGAAAACAAACTTCAGGGAAAATGTTTAGTTGGACATACCAAATACACGCCTTGTAAACTGCTCTTATGGCTAATTTAGAAATGCTTGGTATATCCATCCAGAGACATTCTCTGGGTTTTACTTTCTCATGGAACGACTCTTAATAGCTGTATTTTAAATGAAACAATTTGTTTATCTACTTAGGAGGTGTGTTATACTTTAGAGAATATATTTATTTAGATCAGTAAACATATATAAAATATGTAAGTTATTGCTGTTTAGGTATACTGCAATATATTTATGATTTATGTTATTATATTTAATTATATTTCCAATATATTCTTGGACTGAACAAAGTTTTTCTTTGTGTGTTAAATTATATTTCATTTCTGTGTGGGCCTCCACGTGTGTGTATGCGGGTATGTCGATAGTCACATGTGTGCGCGTGTGAACCTGCATGTGTGTGTGCGTGCATGTATGTGTGTACCTGCATGTGTGTGTGCGTGCATGTATGTGTGTACCTGCGTGTGTGTGTGCAGGCATGTATGTGTGTACCTGCATGTGTGTGTGCATGCATGTATATGAATACCTGCAATTGTGTGCATGCATGTATATGAATACCTGTATGTGTGTGCATGCATGTATGAGAATAGTTGCAAGTGTTCATGAGAATACCTGCGTGTGGCTGCATGTGTGCGCGTGCTTGCACCTGCATGGAGAGCAGCAGGAGGAATGGAAGTCTGCAGACAGCTGCGCTCTCCAAAGTCCATCTGAGGGCCAGCCAGAGTCGGACAGCAGAGGCTTTGATGTTGGGTGTGTGTTAAGCGCTCTCCATACAGCTGCACCCTGGTCAGGAATGGGAGGACTTGGACGCACATAAATGGAGATCTAATATCCCAGAGCCCCTCATACATCTTGAGAAAATGGAAGCTACTGAAATAGCAAGGTGGAGGAGGTGGAGAAGGCAGGGTTTGCCTCATAACGATGATGAATACGGTATTGCTAGGTGACCCAGGGACACCACACACCGAGAAGGGACAAATCCTTGAGGCCAGACATGTGAAATTGCTCCCTAACTAGGAATTTCAGAGCTGACAGCGTCCGCTAATCTAGAGCCAAGCAGGGGGAGCAGGCTGAGTGTTGAGGTGAGGCCATCGATGACTCAACGATTGGCCTCAGTGGAAAATCTTTTTCTTCTTTGGGAATTTAGGACTTAGTCATGCGTGTGTAATTCTTTCTTTTTCGATCTGACTGAAGTAGTTTGAGTTACAGTGCGATTCCTCAGGAGAAAAGCGCTCTGACAGGAGGGCTCAAACCGTGTTTTTCACCATGACATCCAAACCCTGCCTCCAGCTGGCCCATCTCGGGATGCCACTCCCACAGGAAGTGACATCCAGGTCGTGTACTCTTCAGGTCACTTTCCAGTGCATCCTTGACGTGGCTCTTGCAATTGGGTTTGGTGCGTTTGCACCTACTGAACTGTAACCACAGGACAAGATTTGGCACTCCGGTGTCTGGCATCAGGACGAACACACACACACACACATATGCACACACGCACACTCTCACACACAAACACACACACACACACACGTATGCACATACACAAAACGTGTACATGCACACACACACACATGCACACACGCACACTCTCACACACAAAAACGCACACACGTATGCACATGCACACAACGTGTACATGCACATACACACACACACACACATATGCACATACACACAACATATGTACACACACACACACAGACACACACATACGCACACACATATGTGAAAAAGGAGCTTTCAATCACAGGCCCCTTGAGACTGCAAGTGTCTCTCAGGCACACACCTGTTCAGTTGGTGACTGTCAATCTCCTGAGGTGAGTGAAGGAGCACAGGAGGCACAGGTGAGTTTTCTCGCCTCTGCGCGCACGCCCAGGTGTGAACACCTGTCCCGGGTCAGTGGGAAGCAGGAATGGGAGCACCCCCTGAGGGGGGCAGCTGCAGGGAGGGGCACAGGCTCTCAGGTGGGGGCTGTTTGCTGTTCATGAAATGTCAGAGCTGTGACTGACAGAGAGACTAAGACAAGAGAGATTGAGAGGAGAGAGGGGGGGGAGAGAGAGAGAGGTAGAGAGAGAAAGAGAGAGGGAGAAACAGAGAGAGAGAGGAAGAAACAGAGAGAGATGAAAAACAGTGAGGAATGAGACAGACTGAGGCTTGAGAGAGCTGAACGCTAAACACCGCTAAACATGCATGCATTTTTGATCAGTGGCTGAGGGGCAGGTTACATATTGATCAAAAACCTCTATGATTAGTTTACTCCACCCTCTGTGATTAGTTTACTCCACCCTTATCTCAACATAACCCGCTATGCCAAAAAAGAAGCTGAAACTGATCCCTGTTCAGTGCCTGACAGGGGTGAGGGTGAAGTCCATCCACACCAGGACTGCCGAACCCTGGTCCTGGATCAAACCTGGTCTTCAACTCTTCTTTCTACTTCTATTAACTACAATTAACATTTTAAGAATATGCAGAGGTAGGGGCCAGCAAAGTCTACCCTACATAATGATGAGTGAAAGCAAAGACTCTAGACTCTAGTTGGGACAAGAGCCTCCAGGGACGGATCGAGGTCTCCACCGATCACTGGAGGGCTGGGGAGGAGGCTCCTGATTGGCTTTGCCAGGATGGGTGTGGCGTGGTGTCCAGGGCCAGAGACGGTTAGTGACAGCGTGTGGTTGGATGGAGTGATCCATCTTGTAGAGCAAGATCCCACTACAGACGCTGCGAATGAATTCACAATGTGGCATTTGGCGGATAATTTACTGTATTATATCCAGCTATAATAAGTTCACCCTTTGAGCCTCTGCCAGACAAAACACCATGACCTTTGGTGTCCTTGAAACCGTGCGCGCCGAGAAATGTATTCTACAGACGAAGCGTTCTCCTTCCTATGAATTTTAATAACTTTTTTCCTTCCTCCTCTGCGTCTCCGTCTCTCCCTCCCTGTGTGTTTCTGCTCTGCTGGATATTACTTTTGTTATTATCGTTTAAAATTCCAATTACCGCAGGTACCATGGAGAGACGGTGTGAAGGAAGCACCAGGTAAGACCGCCTGCACCGCCGCTGAATACCAATATGCTCTCGCTCGCCGGGCTGTGCAGGAGAGAGAGAGAGAGACAGCTGCTCTTTCAGCACTGTGAGGACACGATGCACATTCCTCTGAGGAAAGCTGGTTAGATGACAAAGCCAGCTTTCAAATCCCCCAAACTCGCAGATACGTTTTCAGCAGAGGGTTATGCTGGAGTTACAGAAAACACCAGGAAAAAATGAATATTCTTATAATTTGATAAAGCTGACTTCCTGGAAGTGAGCAGAGAGAAACTCATGAAATGTGTACCAGGCTCGTTTGGCTTGGGAATTTGGTTTGGCGGCATGGCCCTAAAGTAGCCCTTGTCATGCCATAAAATCAGTATTCACACAAAGCATTGACTACACAGACCTAATGATCAACCAATGATTCCCCCATTGCACAAATGTCAGTCAAAATCTATCAGATGAGCTCACTAATTACCAGTGATTCCGAGGTTGGTTTTGCAAAAAAAGGACAATGCCACAACAAAAGCAATTATGCGGGTGACAGCTCGTTTGGAATGTCAGGGTTGTGGCTCGAGAAATGATGCACCTGACCAATCAGAGGCTAACTCTGTATAATAATTCATATGAATGCACATTGTTAGAGTGAATGGAGGGCTAGCATTATTATGAAGTGAAGGATGGAACATTAAGAAGTATATATATTTATATTCAGCCAGAAGGCTTATTATGGAAATCTTATTATGGAATATTTTTCTGGCTCATAAACACAAGTGTTCTAGGCATGAGCAACTAGCATGAAATAAACATTAAATTCACTTTTGAGCATGGAAAGAGATATTTTTATGTTGTTTTTTGGTCACAGACATGCTTTATTTTTCTGTGTTAGGCAGTATCCTTTGAAGAGCACATGCAGTCAGATTATATCAGCTAAAAGCTAGTAAGCACTCTGTTCACAACCA
This sequence comes from Megalops atlanticus, assembly GCA_019176425.1. Lineage (NCBI taxonomy): Eukaryota > Metazoa > Chordata > Actinopteri > Elopiformes > Megalopidae > Megalops > Megalops atlanticus. Next base: position 2,873,190 of record CM032881.1, on the reverse strand, counting down.
GTTATAATGCTATTAATAATAAAAAATGATAATGGTTTGCTCAATTGTGTTAAATATAGCCTCCTACACAATGCTGATAGATGTGCAAGAATTTCACATCTATCAGCGTGTACTGATGGGTAAAATTAAATGAGACATGAAATATTTCAACTGCAGGGAGTTTCACCTTAAAATCCATCAATGCCTACTCTTTTCAAACTGCAGGGAGAACGTGGTGACACTGGCTACATTCAAAGTTACCCATATGGTGTTGAAAACAGTGCGTGGAATGCCACAGCAGTTCCATCGGGACAAATAAGCACCATCCTATGGGTTGACAATCTAGGCTGCTTGGAAAGAGCACAACAGGTGAGTTTCCAACAGGTGCTGTTGTCCAACTCTGAATCAACCTCTCTGTCGGTCTCTTTCTTGACTGCAGTTTTCATTGAAGTTTAAGATGGGGAGGAGAACTTTCGAATAATCCCTTTGTAATTAACCAAACCTAGACAAAGCTGGTCCTGTCCACAGTTATAAAAACCCCACTCACCACTTCTCTACATATCAGCTGTTCGCGGCATCCCTCCTCCACCCTGTCTCCTTGTTTCCCTGTTTATGATGTCCACACAGGAGGTCAATGACCTCAGCCCACAGCCAGGTGCAATCCTTTCATCAGACTTCAGGTCAACTAAAGTACCGCTATGACATGAAATGCAACCCTCAAACTTTGATTGTATGGAAATTCATATCTACTGAATTTGTTGCTGCCTATGAAATGAAAGCTTTTACATAATTTCCTAATCAGGAGTGCCTTGGAAGTTTAGATGTGTTTATCTATTTAAGGGAAAGGCCTGTGGCACACTATCTTTGCTTTATTTCTATTTCTCTTGATATTTTAAGATGTTTCTCCTTCCTTTCAGGTTTGCAACAGAGAGGCATTCTGGGTATTGATAACCAGCATGCAAAGCAGGGTGACCCTCATGAAGTTAAGCGCAGCGGTTTGTGTGTGCCAGCCCTTCCACCCTCCCCCAAGACCATGGGGACATCAACAGATAGTGCCCGACAGCTGTCTCTGGATGAAAGGCATGCGATATCAGGCAACGCACGCATGGATACAACCGAGTGGATATCAGCAATCTGGAACACACATGGAGTGGAGTTCACACCCTGTCTGTTTGCTTTGGTTTGAAGGAGAATGGGCAATGGGCTTTTTCTCCGTCTGACTGAGCAAACAAATGGAGCAGTGCAGATTCCACAAACGCCCCCTAAAACACACACGCATGCACACTAACACACACTCACACATACTCATAGACACACTCTCACACACACACATATTAACACACACTCTCACACACTCACACACTCTCACACATATGTACTCAGATGCTCACACTCACATGCACACACCTATACACACACACACACACACACACACACACACACACACACACACACACACACACACACACACACACAGGTTCCCCACCCTCTCCCACAAGGGCCACCGCCTTCTTTACCCCACTCAAATCCGAACGTGACGATGGAGGAAGCCCACAGGAGCAAAGCCCCGCGACGAGCCCTGTCTCCAGGATTAACCTCCGGCATTCGGCCGGCTTTTGTCATTCCCCTGTCGGCCCTCATCCGAATCCTCGCCCACCCGTTCCCCGGAGAGGATGTGCCTTAACCCCCGTGTCAGAGGAACAAGGAGTCAGACGAAGAGCGTTCCCACTGTTTGCGGGTTAATCCGCTACCTGAAAAGAATACGTCAGTGTTCTCGCTGCCGTGCTCGTCTGAGGGTCAGCTGCTCTGCTTAAGCTCCTAATACCTGCCTCTTTCATCAGCTGTCAGGGTCTGTCACAGTGTTACGCTGAATGGGGTTGGACAGAAAGGAGCGTATCTTAAAAAGGGTGGTACGCCAAACATCCGCTCTTTACACAACTCCCCCGGGGTGGGGTGGGGGGGGGTTTAACCCTCTAGAGCTCCGCCTCACGCCGCCAGACGCGTGGGGGGTGGGGTGGTTCGAGCCGCACCCCGGGATTTTCCAAGAGGGAGCAGCGAAGGGTAAAATAAAAGACCTCGCAGCAAGCGGTTATGTTTCGCCTCGCAAGAATGCGAGTCAATAAATCGCTTGAGAACGTAAGCAGGAAAAAATCCGCGATCTGAATTTTGGCAGTGGTCCATCGGAATTATTACCGCGGGTGAGACGGTCGCTGTTCCAAGAGGACCAACCAAACCAAACCAGCACCCCCACCCCCGGCCCCCCGGCCCCCTCGGAGCGCCCGGGGCAAGCTGTGTGGCCCGCACCCCGCGCCAGCAGACATGCCTGCTCCTCTCCTCCGTGTCTGTGAGCACCTGCTGGAAAGTCCTGGTCAGCAGCTGAGCCGGCCTTGGCTGGCTGCTCATCGCTGCATTCGGCGCACAGATGCGGTTCCTCCCGCCCCGGGTCCCGCCACCGCGCCCCAGCTGTCAGCGCGGCCTCCGGGTTCGGCAGAGATATCCTCCCCAGCAGCTGCTCCCAGGCCGGAGCTCGGCCTCCCTGAAGGACTTTATTGTCCATTCAGAGAGTCTCAGTGGGGGAAGGGTCAAACACAGTGAGACATGGAGCATGTGTGTGTGTGTGCGTGTGTGTGTGAGTGTGTGTGTGAGTGTGTGTGTGTGTGTGTGTGTGTGTGTCTGTGCATGCGTGTGTGTGCGTGTGTGTGTGTGTGCGTGTGTGTGTGTGTGTGTGTGTGTGTGTGTGTGTGGGCATGTGTGTGTGTGTGTGTGAGTGTGTGTCTGTGCGTGCGTGTGTGTGTGTATGTGTGTGCGTGCGTGCCTGTGTGCATGTGTGTGTGTGTGTGTGTGTGTGTGTGTGTATGTGTGTGTGTATGTGTGTGCGTGTGTGCATGTGTGTGTGTGTGTGTGTGTGTGCGTGCCTGTGTGCATGCGTGTGTGTGTGTGTGTGTGTGTGTGTGTGTGTGTGTGTGTGTGTATGTGTGTGCGTGTGTGCATGTGTGTGTGTGTGTGTGTGTGTGTGTGTGTGTGCATGTGTGTGTGTGTGTGTGTGTGTGAGTGTGTGTGTGCATGCATGTGTGTATGTGGTGCATGAAATGAAGGCATGGTGTAGCTCTGCAGATCTGGACAGCACACCGGGCTGCTATGTGCAAGCAGGTCTATGTGTAAACATCGCATGCTCACTAACCCCTGTGAGTACACGACGCGAGCAAGTATAGCTAACACGCTTTCTCTGTTGTCAAGCATTTTACTGACCTGTGCATATGCAAGCACACACAAACATCTAAATATGTATGTTTGTTTTTGCCATTTATATGTATTTAATTATATATTTTCACCAACATGAAAATATGTAATTACACAAATGAAACATGATACACTAATCAATTATTAGTATAAAAAGGTTATAATGAGTAATAACATTACATTACTGTCATTACTAGATACATTATTGTCATGTAGCAGACAAACACACGCACGCAAAGACAGAAAGACACAAACACACACAGACATACACATACACGCAGAATCAGAAATGAAAGGGATGTGGACGACTCAGTTGTGTTCGCCTCTAAGCTGAAAGTCGTAGTGCCCCTGTGGCGGCATGCTGCCGTTAAAACGCTCTGTGGGGGACAGGAGTCCGACAGCAGACGTGCCGATGAATCTTCATTTGTCACCCGGTTAAGCAGGCCGGCATGCATACAGCCGCAGGCCCTGCGCAGTTGGACAGGGACCTGCAGAGCAAATTGGAGAACAAACAGAGCGGGACGGGGTCACTGCGCTGGGGGGCAGTCCCTGCGGTGCTGCTGCCACGCCCAATCTCAACTACTGTGCTGCTCTGAATTAAGGGTATAGGTAAAACTAGGGAGGTGTGAAGATGGTACCACAGTTTACCATAAGGAGCAGGGCTTGTAACCGAAAGGTTGCTGGTTCAGTTTCCCTTTGGGGCCCTGTTGCTGTACCCTTGGGCAAGGTACTTAACCCACAGTTGCCTCAGTAAATATCCAGCTGCATAAATGGATCTATGTAAATCCTTCTGGATGAGAGCATCTGCTAAACAAAGACTGTTGAATTTTACACAGTAAACATGCTGTGATATTGTCAAGTTAAATGTCCAATCCAGGATTGGATCCACAGAGTGTGTGGATTCTTGCACAGAGGCAAAGAGTTATGTATCAGTTACACATTTCCACAAAGAAATCATTTTTTAAAGATACAGAATCCCAAGTAAGAATGTAAATAAATGGAATGTAATTGTTTTTAAATTTGTAAATACCAATATTGCGGCTTTGTTAATCTTCGATTGAATGCCATCATTCACCAGGACACTATAAAGAAGTCACTGAAGTCAACGTTTGATTATATTAATGGTTGACGGCTCATTTCATATTTTAATCAATCACACCACCCCATCACCCAGACTAGATGACTGACATAATTACAGCTAACAAAAGCTCTGAATTCAGCATAATTATTACCACAAGAGGAGTAACTCACACAAAATCACACAGGATGTGGATGATTTCCAGAGCCTGAATTGACCAGCTCATGTTTTATTTACCAGTGAAAACTGTGAATAATCTGGAACATGAAGATCTCTCTTTGTGACATCTGATCTTTATAGACAGGTGGAAGAGATTACTGTGAAGGGCTGGACAGAATTTCAATAAGACACTAACACACGTGGCTGGTTCATTTTAGAGTGTCGATCATTCTGCGTTCTCACTGGCTGCTTCAATCAAGCAAAATACAATAGAATGATCAGTCTACCTCTTTATTTAGGTGCCAATCAAATATTGACCCCCCCTCTCCCCCTCTCTCTCTCTCTCTCTCTCTCTCCCCCTCTCTTTCACATACACACACACACACTGTGGCATGGTATTGTTGCTGCACTTTGCTATCTTGTATCTTGCAGTACAGAGGCTATTCAGGCATGAATAGAGGGCATATTCCATTTAGGCAAAATCATAAAGCGAGGCTGTGGAGATTACCGAAACACAAAGTCAATGCATTATGCTATAAGTTTGAATGAAGTGCCATGGATCTCTTCAATCCCCACCCTAGTCTTAGATTTCAACAAAAACAGTACTTGGTGAAATGTCTATCCCACCTCTGATAACATCCCCCAAAGAGAATTATGGGATTACGGGGAAAGCAATCCTCACCCATCAATTTAAAAGACATACAACGAGAGACATCAGGTAAAACTGGAATACATGACATGACTGGGACCTTACATTGCAAATGTCCACTTTGTGACC
>CM032881.1:2815456-2862956 GCA_019176425.1 Megalops atlanticus | reverse complement strand
GGGTTCTGGCCCATGCTATTTGCATGCCACGTCATGACAGGTTTTCTGTGTGGATAGATTGGCATGATGTGTTTTGTTGTTGCTTGTAGGACATTTCAGGACAGAAGTCCATTCATACTGATATTCGAGATGGATCACTTTTGGGCCACGTTCAAAAGTGAATATGAACACTCACATCAGAGCAACAACTCAGAACTGAGCATAAAAGCCTGCAGTCTGACAATAGTGTTAGAGCCATCAAGTGATGGTAGATAGACAACCACTGGGCCTTTTTTCCTAATCAAGTTGTCAAAACACAACTAACAAGCAGTTTATGTGTTTATTGCACCAGGTGGGTAAAATACGTAGGAAGGTTCAATTTTCCGTTAGATAACCAAACCCCAGAGGTATAATGGATGGCTTTTACATAATAGGGTCTGAAGGCCAATTTTGCTCTGAAGCCTTGGGAAGTCGGGGGAGAAATAGTAGACAACTGGAAGAGCAATCTTACTTGGAATTCAGTTTACTGGTCCTGTGTAAACAGAGGTTCAAAGCTGTATGAGTGTCTGTCTGGAGGAGGGTTGTGCTTTTTTAAACATTTACAAGCTCACCGATCCCTGGTGGAGTTTGGCAACCGTACGGTAGAGATTCTTTAGGATGTCCTGCCGTTTCATTTTCAAAGGGAAGTTCACGGAGTCCCTGTTTCATAAAGACCCATTTATGATGATGTGTGTTTGTAATATTCTGACATTTATATCACACACAGTCATGAATTATGACATACCATTTCACAGAACTCCAAACATATTTGTAGTCACTTGGGTTAGCTTGGGCTTGATGTTGTGGCATTGGCTAATTTTTACATTTTAGAACCACTTATGAGTTGCCACTCATATTTCGTTATATAAGACTGCTGTCCTGTGAAATTACGGCATTTGGTGGAGGGGGGGAGGGGGTTGACTGCATTCAATTCATGCCAATCTGGTTTACAGAAATGTATTGTGTTATTAAAGCTGGGATCACCTGTATTACAATAGAATACACGGAGTGCAGTACAGATCATACAGGATAGTGACAGAATGCATTGGGATGCACAAAGCAGATAGGAAGTGAAACTTGACACGGGACTCCCAATATTATCTTTTCAAATTTGCCTTGTTATGGGATTATGTGACGGTATGCAATTTGTGTGAGAAATGATTCAAACAATAGGCCATGAGAGAGGATGATAGGAGAGTTTGATAATGGACTCTGTTGAACAGGGACTTGCTAAAATCTTCACCTGAGGAGGAACACTCTGTCTGATGACATTAGTGGGTCCCATGTGCTTTCATCTGTTATTGGATCAGTGTACGCTTGCAAAGAATTTTGAGAGTGCTGTTGGCTGAGAGCTTATTGGGTTACATGTTATTGAATTCGAGTTCGTGGTTGTTGCATTGTGTGTATGAACTTTTGTACATCGTTGACAGGAAATTTAGCCTGCAGCAATGAAAGAATTAATGCATAGAATTAGTATGATATCAAATAGGTAAAAACACACACAGAGCACAGGACAGTGGGCGGTGTAGCACAGTGGTTAAGGAGCAGGACTCGTAATCAAAAGGTTGCTGGTTCGATTCCCAGCTGGGACACTGCTGCTGTACCCTTGGGCTGTATATCCAGCTGTATAAACAAACTATGTAAGTCGCTCTGGGTAAGAGCGTCTGCTAAATAATGTAATGTAATGTTACACTGCCACCTAAATGAGCTGGTACTCGAGCCTTGGGATTAGCTGTAATGCTGTGCTGGGAGTGTGTGATTGACAGCTCTATTAGTCTCCGCCTCTGCCTGGTGAGCAATAGGACTTACTGCTGAGGTCAATAAATCCTGGCAGTTAGGGATGACTCCTTGTTGGCCACCTTGGCCGACCTCCCTGTCCAAGTCCCTCTGTCTTATTTTACCACACACCAACCTGCCATCAATGGAGGTGGTTTGGCACAGCGCTTGGCCTATTGCCAGAAAGTGAGCCCGGTAACTGGTGTGAGATTGTGCACTGACTCCTGGGGTTTCTGTAAACCCACTGGACAGGATGTGAGCTCTTAAGACCTTTTCACACTCGGAACAAATCTGGTATGTAATGGCTTAAAGTCTGGATAACTGTCTGGATCCAGTCTGGATAACTGACTCTTAGGATGTTGACAGTTTTCATGCTGATTCATCACAGCAAGCTCCTTGACTGGAAAAACCGAGAGACACATGCCTGAGTGATAGGCCGATAAACAGAGTCACATGACTTTGGCTGGCTTTCCATTCTTTAGCTTTGCACTAAATAACATTAACATGAACCATAGAACAGAGCAGATAACTATAATTACGGTTAGTGACGATAAAACCTAATTGGCTGAATAAAACTCATTTTCACCTCTCTGAGGGTGGCTTGGCGAGAAGCTTGGGTGAGGGTGCTTTCATTTTACACAAGAACAGCAAGCAGGGCCAATACAGATCCATCCACTTCGCCCAACAGCAAAAAAGGCCCTTCAAGTCTGGCTCAACAGCCCCTGCCTTCGTCCTAAGTCCAGTGTTCTTGTTAATCGATACAGCATGTCTCTAGTTACTTACTTATTTAATGACAAAGGAGAATCCTTTCATATGCTTCTCAAGGGTAAAAAAATACATTGGCAATTACAGAGATCAACTTTAATACCCTTTGTACAACTGCTCCCTTTCATTGTTTTGCAAACCTTTGCCAGAGTCTGGCAAAACAATGGTCCTCATTAAAAAGGCCATTGATTATTCCCACCCAGCTAAAAATCCATTACATTTCTGCTCCACTGGCACCAGACTGAGAGATCAAATTGTCACACATTCTTTGCAAAATGATTAAGACCTCACACTGTCATAATTACTCCAATAACGCACTCAATCAAACCCGTTGGACAGATGAACAGAGAGCGCCAGCCAATAATTAATCAAAACCGCGCCGACGTGCAAAAAAACGAGAGTGAGGTTATAACAATGGCATCTTCTAAGGCTCCGGTTAAAACGACAAACATTTGGAGAGCTGTCTGTATTTACAGAGAAAGGAGGCGAAAACATTGGCCAATTGCAAGGCAACATTTGCATTTTTCCCTCAAATGTGCCCTCTGATGAATATGTTTAGGTGGAGCTGATTGATTCTGCTGAAATGTGTAAGCATATTAATGAGCACATTAAAATTCGGGGAAGGCATTTGGTTGGACATGTGAAGATATTTGGAAATCGCACTTTTTAGGGCCTCTCATTGAGTGTATGCTGCATGCTTACAACATCACTCCACCACAACTTCACTCTGTGTCAGCTGTGCTTATAACTGCACTGTAATGATATAACACCATCCTCATGCAGGTGATCTGCTTGCTATTCCGCTTAGCCTACCTCACTGACAATACCCTAAGGACAAAGGAACCCACTGGGAAAAACAAATACAGTTCAGTGGGTATGAATTTTAATACATTACTTTACATTATTGCCATGTAGCTGATGCGTTTATCCAGAGCAAATTCCTATTTTATCCATTTATACAGCTGGAAATTCACTTAGGCAATTGTGGGTGAAGTATCTCGCCCAAGCATACAGCAGCAGGGCCAGCGACCTGCTCCTTACCACTACATCACACTAATGCCCTTAACACATGGGCCATTGCTGATGGTGAGGGTATGGGGGTACAGCTCTTTGGCTTGGAGTGTGAGGAAGGGGTCACATCTTGCCATGGGCCGAGGTTGTTGACTCCCCAACATTGGACATCATACATGGGAATAGAAATAAGGAGGAGATGGGGTGGAGGAGGGATGCTGTGAACTGCTGACATGAAAAGGAAGAGATGAGCGGGGTCTCTATAGTTGAGGTTGGGATGGGTTTGTTAAAAGTGTAAAGACTCGAAAAATTTTCCTCCCAAATCTTCATTAGGAACTTCAATGTTTGTGCCTGAGCCATGTGTCTCGCCACTCTTGGCCAGTTTTGTTGGTGTTGCTGGAAATCAGCAGGAAACACTCAATGGATCTTTTTTCCATACTTGTATTTTTAAATTTCTCACATGCAATTATAGAAATATGAAATAGCAGCCAGGCTGCTGTTCAGACTGAGGCAGGAGTGTACTTGAGTCACATAATGATTGCTCATGCCCTCTTTGTTGGGTTGAAAAATGAAAGGAGGCTAATTAATTAATGCAACCTTTCGACATCATTTTGACCCATTTAAATGACATTCAAGTGACAACTGAACCACAGAGTTCAATGCCCACATGGAAAAAAAGTAGCCTCTTTCACAACAAGGCATTTCTATTTATAGATATTGCCAAAGCAACGGCAGGAATTGGTTAATTGGTTATACGCCCCTCAGAGACAGACAAAACTGGCTTTGAAAATCAGAAAATGAACCCCATTGCTGGATCACTGTGTTCCAAGTCCTTTCCCCAATTTGACAGATGTGTCGGATCGCTTTTATCCGACACGTCCTGCGCATTTTAATGCATTTAAATTTGATTTTGTTTTCATCCATTAGTCAGCTGGGGGCCATGAGTATGAATTTCCCTCTGCTTAAAACGGTGATAAACAAAGGCACAGCAGAGCTGGATTTAATGGCTTATGTTGCTCGAAGGCCCAAAGCTGCATTCCAAAATGATTCTGCAGTAATTCTCAACTTAAAATATTTTCATGGACATCATTCTGCTTGCTAATGTCAGATGTACATGGATGGTTGGTTAAATGGTTGGTGTTCTGATTATTAGTTTTATCAACTAAATTACATCTTTCTGCTTTTGGGCCGTTGGCTACCAGTCATATTTGGACACAGAGCTGGTTTAAATTTCATATATGAAAAATAAATTTAAAGCATCTCTGTAATTTAAACGGTCCTAGTAATCTTAGAAGTATTAATAAACATATACAAAACTGCACCATTCCAATACACTAGTTCTTTGCAAAGGGTCTGTAACCATAGATGATATAAAGAAAAATTAAACATTTCAGCTAATTGAACCCAGGAAATCCTGGTACCAGATGTCCAGTGAAGGCCTAACAGCTCTCTGACTGACCCTGGTAAGGCTCCTTAGCAAGGGCAACAGTTGGCTCCTCTTTTATGAGAATGAGAATGAGTGAGAAATTCTTCCTGTGAGTAATTCAATATGGATTCAAAGCAAGGAATTAAAGAAGAGGTTTTATGTGTAACACCCACAATGCAACACAAATACAGCTGACTACAACAGAATCCTTGTCATACAGAGTCCACAATACAAACTGTTAAATTTAGTCCATTTTGGAGCCTTTTAGTCCCACAACCTTTACTGAACATGTGAAGTATAGTATGAGGGAATTCAGTTTTCTGTGATTAAACAGAATTTCAGGAGTCAAATATAAAATTAACCAAAAGAGAAGAAGAAACTGCATGCTGGACCCAGCAATTTTCTTAATTTCACAGAGAAGAAACTGTTCATCACCAAATGATGTAGATCAATTGAGGTTCTGGCTTGACTGAGCGTTGGGGCTGATAAACGTAAAAAAAGGTGGTTAACTGTGCATGACATGGATAAGTTGTGCTTTGAACAACCAAACACACCAATTTCTGTTCAAGAGATGCTGATGGGAAGTCCAGAGCTAGTTCATTAAAATTACTCCAAAACCTCTAACTGTGAAGTGCACTGAAAAAGCTGTATGCAGCACTGGCCAGGTGGATCTCACCCAATGTTTTTCTAATACTTAATGTCATCATTGGTGTTGGATGTCATGTCTATTGTCCTCCATTACCTTCATATATGCTGTCCAAGCTGAAGACCTCCATGCCTCAAGCACCCACAGAGGTTAGTTGCCTGAGCTGAGAACCTGGCTCTTTAGCCCATCTAATGGTAACTGTGGGTGTGGTACACTGAAGGTAAGAGCTGTACACCCCTCCTCAAATTACCCCAAATTTCCCAGACTGTCTATGAGCAGTACCTGAGTCAGTCTGCTTGAGTGGATGCATGACTCATCATGCCAACTCCAAACTTCTGCAGAAATTTATGGTACATCAGCAACACTTTAATAACAAAAGCAAAACAACAAAAACCTGTTTTTGTAAGTCTGTGCCTGTCAAGGACTATTTTAAAGCAAGGACAATTAGCAGTAGATGAAACAGAAAGGAAAACTTTCTTCTTTTTTCTGTAAAGGTCATACCATAACCACTACGACGGCTCTTCTGTTAACACATAGAGCTGCATTTCCAGTCAACTGACTCCTAATGAGCTCCCCGCCGGTCTCAAACACCGAAATAATTGGATCTCAGTCATGCAGAGCACCAGCGGGATGACATTTTTATCACTTTGCTGAGTTTCTGTGAAACCGTTTCCAGCACGTGCTGTGTGCAAATGAACGCCTAATATCTGGAATTTGTCTTCAGTTTTGATAATCTGGTGAATGAGCGATGCTGAGCTATTCCCTGCGTTCACCGTAGCCAAGAATTGAAGTTCCGCGATAGTCGTGTATTTCATTTCAAGGAAACAACTTTCACAGGCTAACAGCTCATATCATTTAAAGTAATTAAAGTGTCATCCATGGGCAAAATTTCTTCCTTAATTGCTTTTGCACCAAGATAAACTTTTTGAGGTGCAACATTCATTTTCAAGGGGAAAAAGTTCAAAAAGTAGGGGAAACATAGACACATACAGCAGATGCCCACATTCTTTCAACAGAAAATGGAGACATTAGAGTGGTATCTCTGACTATATATTTCCAACCTGGTCTCTGTATGAAAATGTCATTTGTACACTGGCCAAGAAATACAGCTATATCAGTATTTCCCATGATGCATTTCTGTATCCCTTAATCTTCTGAAGTTTAATCTTCTGAAGCTCTGTGCGTTTTCCATGAATTTCTCTGGTAGAAATGTGATGTACTTATGCTTCTCATCAAATGTGAACTGATTTATTTTAGCTGTTTATTCACAAATAAAAGCCTGTAGGATAGATTTGCCCTTGTAAACACCACAGACAGGCCAGCATCCAGCAAGGTATTGTTGAATTTCCCTGTAAGGGTTTCAAAAGTTCTTGAGACTTACCCAATGAAGAGTGCATTAAAGCAAGTTATGCCTTAAGGGTAAGATGCCAACGCAAGAAGCCCTCTGGCAAGGGCAAGCTAAGACATTGAACACAAACAGAGAGCAAGTGAGGCTAGCTGAGTCTGTCAGAAAGACCTGCATCGAAAGTGAAGAGAGATACAACAAAGGGCCTCTTCCCCTCAGATCACGTCAGTGAGAAATGACCACATCTGATTGCTTCAGGCCCCATGACGAGGAACAGCTATGGCTTGTGTTTTCAGTCACAGGTGACTATTTGAATTCTATGTGTTTCTATTACTCCCTATAACTATTATCATGTCTTCACCATCTTCAATTCAAAGATGAATGCTTTGATTCATAATGCTGTAAACAGCAGGTATATTTTAAGCATTAAACCCTAATGGCGAATTCAGACCAAGCACGGTGATTGCATCTGATTCCGTGGAAACAACATACTGTTCATTGCATGCTTTGATCCAGCTCACACTAAACGCAGATGATTTTCACAATGTTTATTTTCTTATGAAGAGCCTGATAACAGGAGATTTTTTTTAGACGTGTGTTTTACACCTCATTGATGCCTACGGATGGATATTTACCCTGGTGGGATTTGAACCTGACACCTGCTGTACCCTCCTTTGCTTAATGCACCTTTGGCTAAATTTCCTTGGTTGGCTCTGATGTGCTGTGTTTAGCTTTTTCCATTTGGGCTGAGCTGCCTTGTACTGCATGAAGTTTGTGAACACAAATGAAACGAATGTGTCTTTCATGTCATAAGAATTTTCTCTGCTCTCCAAAGGGACTTTTCCTGAAGATTCAAATGAGCCTCTGAGTCAGAGTGCTTTGACATATTTATTGTATTTGCAAAATATCACAGAAGACTGTTGGGTTTCAGAGAACACCCACCAGGCGTTGGAGTTTAAAATCGGCTTATTTTGTTTGCTTGTTAAAATGGCACCTACTCAGACTCATTTGCATGGGAATTGAGTTCCAGCGTCTTTGATGTAGGAGCTCCTGGTGGGAGTGGGGGGTTCCCAAAGGAGGGGGAGGGGGAGGGGGTAATACTTGTGGACAAGGGGGCGGGGAGGTTTGGGATTAAGGATGATCATCGTCCCTCTGTCACAGGTCTGAGAGCACACAGCACTCTGACATATCTGGGCCACATCAGGCAATCAAGGTTCGTCTGAAATCTGAAACATGTCCAGGTGATGCAGGGAGCAGCTGATGAAGGGAGAGCTGGCCATGCAATCGGATGAAACTATGGCAACAGGCAAGTGCCATCTGACCCAAGGAAAGGACAGAGAAAAACAAAAATCTGGACAATGTGGGCATTTTTATTATCTTCCTGCATTTTCACCAGGCAGAATTGTCTGTAGACATTGTCCTTAGCGATAAAAACAAGCCTACAGTTTGTATGAATGGATGGTTATCAATTATATATTACATTACATTATTGTTAATTAGCAGACACTCTAATGCAGAGCAACTTACATAGATAACAATTCTTACATATTATTCATTTATTCAGCTGGATCATTCCTGAAGCAATCGTGAGTGAAGTACCTTGCCCAAGGGTACAGCAGCAGTGCCTCAGTAAGGAATTAAACCAGCAACCTTTTGGTTACCAGCACTACTCCTTACCACAATATCATACCTCTGTCTTTATTACTCGGCATAATTAAATGGTATAAATTAAATAAAACAAAACATCACAAAATATCACGTCAGTTGTGTATATCTACATGTTTCAATAAAAATAAATCAATAATTTCAGAAACATGAAAAAAAGTTGTTCATAAAATGGGATTAAATGAGGTAAAATGTCCTCTGCGATGCCCCAACAAAATCAACCTTCAGAGGGAGTATTTAAAAATAGTGATCTACTTCGGGTAAAGATGTACCATCCGAGCATTTATAACACCTGTAGTCCTGTATGAAAGCTCTTTAGTGCAGAATAAAAAAAACTAGGAAGGGTGGATTGAAAACCAGTACAGAGGAAGTCAAGCCTTTCTTTCAGGGAGCACAAAAGACCCTCTCCCCCTTTGGCCTGTGTCACCCTCCACGGCATCAATATTCCCTGACATTTTCAGGATGGTAGGAGGGTGTCAGCAGCTCCAAAGACTGTGGAGGCAAAAGCACAAAGGATGCTCTTTCTGGGGGCCGTGCACACGCGGCTATGCCTGTCAGCCCCGCGAGGAACCCTTCAGAGCGCCAGACAAACCATGGGACGGGGTGGCTGCTGAAGGCGTGTGTGACAAAAACTGCCACCTGAGCACCCTGCAGAATACTCCCCTCAGTGTTAGATATGTTTGATATGTTAGATTATGCTTTTTACTTAATATCATTCCATGCGTGTGAATCTACAGCATCTTTACTGAAGGAGGACCTGGCTGCAAAGTCAGATTCCAGCAAAATTCTCATTATGCAGTGATCTCTGTAGATTTCCTGCAGTACTGTAAATGGACAATGCTGTTCAATTGTGGATTAACAATTCTTGTGTGTCATTACGACGCACGGCTTAATATGTGGTTTCTGAGTCTGTGAACAGCTGTTTACAGCATTTAAAAATAAGCCCCATATGGCGTAAAGGCCAGCTGTAAGAGCCATATTGCTGTTTATGTTCAACACCCAGTTTAACACACAAAGTAATTATATTTACAGTGTATGATTACCTGAAATTTTCTTTTCACTGACATGTGGTGGTTTATGGATTGTTATTAACAATACATCTAGACAATTAATTTAAAAATTTAAAAAATAATAATGATATTTTTCACCCTGCTGCCTTTTCAGTGTACTGCGGCCATTGCAGACAGGATATGGATATGGAAGTCATTTGACCTCACTCACTCACTCACTCACTCACTCACTCACTCACTCACTCACTCAATCACTCACTCACTCACTCACTCACTCAATCATTCACTCACGCATTCACTCACTCACTCACTCACTCAATCACTCACTCACTCAATCACTCACTCAGCTACACTCACTCACTCACTCATTCATTCACTCACTCAATCACTCACTCACTCACTTACTCAATCACTCCCTCACTCACTAACTCACTCACTCACTCACTCACTCGCTCGCTCGCTCGCTCGTTCACTCACTCACTCACTCAATCATTCACTCACTCACTCACTCACTCACTCAATCACTCACTCACTCACTCAATCATTCACTCACTCAGTCACTCACTCACTCACTCACTCATTCACTCACTCACTCACTCACTCACTCAATCACTCACTAACTCACTAACTCGCTCACTCACTCACTCACTCACTCACTCACTCACTCACTCACTCGCTCGCTCGCTCACTCACTCACAAACTTGTTCACTCACTCACTCACAAACTTGTGCACTCACCCACTTTTAAACTGTACATTTTGATTCTGATATTTTGTGTCACAATTACTTCCTGGATTTCAGCATCTGCTTTTTGCCTTTCTGAAAATTTGAATGTGGGGGACACGTGTGTCCAACACTGCCGCTCTCTCACCTAGGCAGTGGCTATTGTGCAGTTGAATGTGAGTCAGAGTTGTAAAGTGCAGGGACGGCAGTGTAGTATAGTGGTTAAGGAGCACGACTCATAACGGTTTCTGAAAGGTTTCTGGTCTGATAGCCTGCTAGGGCACTGCTGTTGTACCCTTAGACAAGGTACTTACCCCAACATTGCCACAGTGAATAACCAGCTGTATAAATGGATAACATGTAAAATTGTAACCTTGGTAACTTGTTTGGGAAAATGATAATAATGTCATGAATGTATAAAGAAACCACTGCACCAATGGTATAGTGTAGTACACCTCTTATTTTCACCTGGGAATAAAGCTGTCTCCAAAACACTCAAGTGAATTTGAGGCTGCCTTGTATGTGGTTGAGGTGCTCTTTCAGTGACATTATGCTGTCTCAATGCCTGATATAAATGTTACTCCTTATGCTATGCTTATCAGCTCCTCCCAGCAGTGGGTGTTTTATGTGTTTCCTTCATCATAATCATGTTCTGGCTGTAATTAAAATGTGTGGAAAATGTGGGAATCAAAAGGGAAACATTACGTTACATTACTGTCGTATAGCAGATGCTCTCATCCAGAGGACACCACTAACCACACATGAACAAGCATAAGTGCCAAACACAGTGCTGAGATCACAAATGTGAACCCACACTGATGCGTAACACCAACAACCTGCTGTTCAGTGCATAGAATTACACCAGGCATAGAGTACTGAGTCTATGCTTTCATTCCAGTGATAACGCCAGTGCCTCAACATTAAACCAGGAAGCTGCGCCAAAAGAAGATCAGCTTCTGACTTATTTTTTCTCTAGCACTCATGTGAGCGTGAAAGAGCTCTCCCTGTGGGGAGGAAAGTAGAACACAGACAGGAGTGGGGGCGGTATCGATCCCACCTGAGTGAGCCGTTTATCCATGTCGTGTACAGTGTCTGTACATAACAGGGCAGGAAAGTATCACCACAGCGGGGGCTCAGAGGGGATGCCCTTTATCAAGCACCACAGAGTAATGAGGAACTACAGGGAGCTGGATCAATAATTGAAAAGCCTTTTCTGTCAAAAGCTTGCAGCAAGTTCCCAGATGTTTGTAGCGGCTCCATTAACATGCGGCAGGAATATCAGTCTGCTGCTTCTGATACTCGCTCGTACTCCAGTATTCATATTTCTACTTTGTGTCAGACGGAGCTGGCTGTGGAGTGACAGAGGGGAAACGGAGATCTAAGAAAATGGGTTCCTAGTTGGCACTGAAGTGTTAACGGCTGGGAGTGTGGTTTTGGTGTGCCATCATGAAAGCCACACATGACCTTGACTTAAATAAACTAAAAGAGAAATAGAAAAGACAAATAGAGCAATTGCTCATTTTCATGCAAAGTCTCAGCTAGAAGCTTTCGGACTTGACTGAGATTACTCTTTCTATTTGATCTTTTTCCAGAGGTGCCAACTCTACATGTCAACCAGTACAAGTTAGATTTAGCAGGGGTCAAATTCAAGGGTGTGTTTCACCAAACTACCTTGTAATTCTGCCTCTCCAGCCAACCTGGCCACACCTAGACTCATGCCACACCCACACAGTCTGCAATCCACATTTCCAGACACATTTTTGGGGCACTGGAGGGGGGCAAACTTCTGTTCACGGCCAACTCTCGCTCTTCACTGTGAATGGGATATAGATCTGATGCTGGAACATGCTAACTTAGAACATCTTGCATCATCACACCATAGCCAATCAGAAGCCTACACTGACACTTTGAACACACCCCTTCCCTTTATTGGCTCCCTTCTGATTTCAGGCTACCGCTCCAGTATATTTACACATGTATCTGATTATCTAATATGCCTTTCTAATGCCTGTTCTAATGCCTGTGCTAACTGTGTATACAGTGCCTTGCAAAAGTATTCTGACCCTTGACCAATTCTCACATTAATTGCAAAAGGTACATTGAAATTTCTCTCTGTATGATATTTTATTTAAAAGCATTGAAACTCAAAATTGCTTATTGATTGATATCTGCCTGTGTGTACTCAGCATCTAGTTTTGTATGATGTCGTTTTAAAAAAACGGCACAAGATATTTGCACAGAGTCTGAAAATCAATGGCTTCTTGCATTCCTCTTTTTAGAGTGTATGATACTTCTTTCTGACAGTGAAACCCAGGAGGGAATCAATATAAAACACCAAACAGCAAACCGCAGTGACTGGAGTTTAATACTCACGACTGTTCCAGTCAATTTTCTCTGACTTTTCAATTTGAATATAAAATGCAAAGATGGGCCAAAATTCTGTGTGTGCAAATTAATTACATCGTAATTAAGGCCAGAGTTTGGACATAGTCTTCCGACAGCGTGAAACCACGTGGTGGCTGCACTTTTGTACCGGGAGTTTGATTGACAGAGAGGTGCCTCGGGGGTGAGTGTGGAGACGGATGAGCCGTAAGCACTCTGGCGGGTAACGATCCGGTATCCATTTCATCGACCCTCGTTCAGGATATGATACACGTCTGATTCGTCGCTATTAATTCAACCTCCGAATTAAATTCGTATCTTCAGCGTTATTAGCTGCGGTCTTGGGGGCTGTCGGCACCAAGCTGAAACACGTTTTATTAAAGAAATAGGGGGAAAAAATAGATGTTCGTTCAACGGGACTATATGTATCGTGTCTACAGGGAAGTAAAGACCAAACTGTTTCACTCCTGTTACATGGTGTCATTTTCCATGTCCCTAGGGCCTGTCACAGCACAGAGATCGCTTCCTAATATTGAGTGCATGACAAATATTCGATGTAGCGGTAGCTTGTGGGTAGTAGCTCTGTTTGTTTCCACAGTGCATGGCGGCTAAAGGGCTCTCTGACACAGCGTAGCGTGGGGCATTACTGCCCGAGCTCAAGTTGTGATGCTCTCAAACGCAGGCACGACTGTTGGTAAGTGATCCTGCCTGCCCGTCACTGTCCGCCTGCAGTACAGAGGTACGAGCAGCAGATATACGAGTTCCAACAACATCACTGCTACAGTGGTGAGCTCTCTATGACAGGAGGTCTTTTTACACTCTGATAGCTACATCTGTCAGTGGAAGCTCAGATAAATTCAAGCATGTGCAGGGAGTCCTTTTGGTGACAACCGCGTTTTGAAGCAGGGAGGACATGTTGTGTTGTTTGAGCAGTGCAGGGTTAAAGATGACATACCGGGTCTGTGTGCTGCTGCAGACTGCAGACTGCAAGTGACAGAATGGTCCACTCCCATCAACATGACTGCTCTCAGTTCAGGTAATCAGAGCTCAGCTCAGCAACTGGAGGGCCCAAGAGTGAGAAAGTGTGTGTGTGTGTGTGTGTGTGTGTGTGTGTGTGTGTGTTTGTGCTTGCTTGTGTGTGTGTATGTGTGTGTGTGTGTTTGTGCTTGCTTGTGTGTGTGTGTGTGTGTGTGTGTGTGTGTGTGTCCACAAACACTATGTGTGTGTGAACATGTGTACTGTGCGTGTGTATGTGAGCATGTGCACATGTGCTTGTGTGTAATGGTAAGCAGCAGGACTCATCACCAAAAGGTTGCCGGTTCGATTCGCCGCTGAGCCACTGCTGTTATACCCTTGGCCAAGGTACTTAACCCACAATTAACCCCCCGTAAATATCCAGCTGTGTAAATGGATGAAAATGTAAGCTGTGTAAGTCACTCTGGATATTGCTAAATGACAATAACGTAATGTGATTTTAGCACAAGTCCGCATGGAGATGTGCACACATGCAGGCATAAGTGGGTGTGCATGTGCGTGTGTGTGAGTGTGCGTGAGAGCGTGAGAGTGAGTGTGTGTGAGTGTGAGTGTGCGTGAGAGCGTGAAGCACTTTGAAATCTGTGAAAAGCGCGGCGTAAAAGCAGCTCGCCCTCATCATCTCTCATTACTGCGTGGTGCGAACCCGGCAGCCTCGGCCTGCAGTCCCTGCTGCTGCCGCCGCTCTGACAGCATTAGCATGCCCTGCGCATTCCAGCGCTATCAGTCAAATCATGTTCATCATTACACGCTAATTAGCATTCCGGCAGAAACAGATCACCTTACAACGGGAACGAGGAGGGGGAAAAAAAACACAAGACAGACTGACACGAAAAGGAAAAAAAAAAGATCATTAAATGTACAGACGTTTGCGACGTTTGGTCAATTACTGCTATGTGTGAGTTTGACTGGCAGGCCTTGGTCCCGTAGGTAGAGATTGGCTTGTAATTATGGGCTTGCTCTGCTCTTGAGGGTTGTGGGGGGGGGGGGTGGATGGGTGTGACCCGGCCTATAGGGTTTGAATGCTGCGAGAATATCACAGCTCCTGCTTCATGTTTTTAATCCTATTAAAATGGATCGCCTATAAGCTATAACACAGCCAGTCAATAGAAAAGGTCATGTACTCCCAGAGTCCTACAGGTAACTAAAGGGATGTCTGTTGCGGTCTTTCGACTGAGTCTGGGGGCTGGAGGGAGCAGAAAGATGCAGAGAAGGTGGACACCCCTGTTACACAGTTACACATCATACACACATCTGCAAGAACACACTCTCATCCTCTGAGTGGAGTTAGCTATTGGGAACACATTTACTGCCTGGGTTATCCGTGATGGCAAGGAGGTAGAGCAGAAACATTCATGTTAACCTGAATCCAGTGAATAGCACTGCATTTGGGTTCCTGAGCAAGGCGTGTGAATTGTCTCAGAAATTATCTAGTTACATTACCTTACATTATTGTCATTTATCAGATGCACTTATCCAGAGCAGCTTACACAGAGTACAGTTATATCCATTTATGCAGCTGGCTATTTCCTAATGCAGTTGTGGGTTAAGTACCTTGCCCAAGGGTACAACAGCAGTGTCCCAGCAGGGAACTGGTTACAAGTTGCGCCCCCTAAACTGTACTGCTTACCCTCTATGGATAATACATATTGTTTTTTAATGAAAGGTCTAAGCTAAGCAGATACATGAAGACATTATGCAGAAATTCATCCTCGAGAAGATAAGTGTACAGTCCATGAGTTCAACTGCACACAAGGTTCATGCACAGTATTGTATATTAACAATGCTAATATCACTACAAATCACACTCTGCCACACAGAGCAACTCAATGCAAGATCACGACTGGAGTGTCAATTCCCCCTTCCCAGGAGTACAGCACTCCGTCACCTTGGTGCCCGTTTCCATGGTTACAGTAGTGACTCTGGGAGGGAGGTGCCCTGAAGATGATGTGAGGGGTGAGGGGTTTGCGGGTGGGGTGGGGTGTGGGGGCGGGGATGCATTTGTGGGGGGCGGCGACCACTGGCTAAAAAAATGGGAAGAGCGATCGAAGACTTACAGGGGCAGCTGGGAGGGAATTCAGGGGCATGGTTACCCTGAATCTGAGGGGGAGAATTACACCTTGACAAACGAGTGACGATAAGGCGAACACACAGGACCAGCGGGATGTCATAATCCCAGATCTCCCTTTGACCGCAGGCAAGACCTTTGGTCAGAGCTTCAGTGACTCCATATGCAGTGCATCCTTACTGTGAGAAAAGCAGGCTTGTTTTCTCACTGCATTCTTCATACCAGTTAAAGCAATTTGAAACATTCTCATTATAGCAACTGCAGTCATAAACACAGAATAGTTTACATTACATTATTGTCATTTAGCTGGCACTCCTATCCAGAGTGACTTACATAGGTTAGTTTTATTCTGTTTTTTCAGCAGGATATTGGCAACTATTAAGGGCCTGGCTCAAGGGTAAAACAGCAGTGCGCTGGTGGGGAACTAAACCTGCAACCTTGACATACAAGTTCATCTATCTTTTGTTCCTGTGAAGCAGAGAAGCAAGAGGTCTTTAAAGTTCTGAATCAGCCTAGCCATAACGCTGTAGAATCAGAGCAGATGCTCTAGCCGCTAAGGTTATGTTCAAACTGCAGGCTTTAATGCTCATTTCTGAATTGTTGTTCAGATCTGATGTTTTTGTCAGACTGTTCATATTCATTTTTGAGAACAGTCCTTATCCAATATCTGTGTGAATGGACCTTTGTCCTGAAATTCCCTCCATGAGCATATAAACAACAATAAAATATGTCACTATGACTCCCTTTGCAGATACCGTTGCTGCCCCATTGCTGTCCTCCACGTTTGCAAAAGTACAGCCAACCCGAGGGCCAGAGGTAATGATGAGGGTAACCTGTCACATGCAGAGTGATATAGAAATCACTTGGGCCATGCTGAACATGATCAATTCCGATTTGAGCGTCCACACACAGGTCACATGCAGATCTCATGGCTAGATTTCTGATTTATTTCCACGCATTCAAGTGGCCCACACTATCCTGAAAGCATCCAAACTCGGTCACACATAAGGGGAAAAAAAATCAGAATTGGGCCACTTTTAGCTACAGTATGAACACAGCCTAAGAGTTGAATAACAATTAATTAAGGTGATAATATAATGAATATAAATAATTAATCATAATCATAATATAAAAGGTAATATCAATGCATAGTTGAGTAAGTAATAACTAATAGTTGATTTTATTATTAAAAATGTTTTTTAATGATATAATATGGAAAAGTCATGATAGAAATGCTTATACTAATATCTTGTTTTTATTTTGTGATACACAGCTACAAGACAACAGACCCCAGGTCTCTAATGCATTCAAACACCCTTGTCATGTTTATGTGCAACGATCAGAGGAATCAAGAGAAATCAAACTGTACTCGCTGTTTTTCCACACAAGTGAGACGCCTGAGCCGGGAGCTAATTAGTGTTCTGGCAGCATCTGTGAAAAATGCAGTCACTCTGTAATGGCACTTAGTAATGTTAATGAGGTATGCAACTGCTCGGTAATTTGCACAAAAAAGGCAGCTTTGTGTCAGTCTTATTATGTGAATTTTCCCTTACTGGAATTTCTAACAGCTCTGAACAGTGCATGTGCCCCCAGCCCAATGCAGGGCTATTTTGAGGTGTGAGAGCTCTTGCAAAGTAGCGGCATTTCTAATTGTAAGCGAGAAATCAAGAGATCGTTCGGGAAGGAATTTCACAGAAATGCCGCTTATCTCAGTTTCAGACTCCAGGCAGGGAGAAGCCCTGAGATGCATGTTTACGTACACTGTGCGATGGGACCGACGTGACCAATGTGACGGTAAATGACTGAAACTGTTTTGCTGTGGCCACTAGCCACTTTCACTAAAAGCCTTTTCATTAGTGTTCTGTAGTCCGGGTGACTCCTAATAATGAAGCCCTTGTTGTTAATCATAGGCCCCCTAAAAAAATATTCCACTGCCACCGCCCTCAGACAGTCCCACAATGCAACAGCGCTGAGTCGGAGTGGACAGATTGACAGCATGTCTGTAATTTTATCAAGGAAAAGAACATGTCAGTGACCCAGTTCCTTCTGCTTCACACCTCTGGGGGAACCTGTTCTGACTGGAAGAAAAAGAACAACACTTGCTGTAGAAAACAAGCACCTCCATGAAATAACTAGATGTTCCAAAGATGTGGGAATCCCACCGACTGTGCTATGGGTACTTTCCATTAAGGACAGGGAAGACAAAGCAATAAAGAGGCAGGATGAAATAAGGTGATGTAAAGCCGACCTTCACCATTCATGCAGAGTATATGAGTCCTGTGAAAGAGAACATCTGTTAATACTAAACTGTACTGGAACAGATGCTTTATGTACTGGATTTGTATGCATATACTGTATATTCATATTCACTTCTCTCTCTTTCTTTCTTTCTTTCTCTCTTCCCCCTCTCTGTCTCTCTCTGTCTACACACACACACATACACACACAAACAAATATATTAGGGTTGTCAAAATAACACGTTAATTTCGATTAATTAATTGTAGAAAAAATAATGTGTCAAAAAAATTAACGTAGATTAATCTCACTCTATGATGCCCCATACATCACTGTTAGTGATGTTATGTTCGCGACCAACCCGAGTCTTTTGATCGGCTCTTTGATAGGAACGAAGGGATCCAAGTCGTACTTGAGAGCCATTCATTTTATTGTTGCACCTGCCCAAATTTCACTGCGTGCAGCATAGTGGTTAAGGAGTGGGAATCCTAACCAAAAGGTCACTGGTTCAATCCCGAGAGAGAGAGCCATAAGATCACGGCAAATATTGATATATGTGATTAATTTAGATTAATTAATTACAAAGCATGTAATTAATTAATTTTTTTTATCGGTTGACAGCCCTAAAATATATATATAGACAGTTTTATCTAAAGAGAGAGAGAGCGTGAGAGAGAGAGTTACCTACTGTCAGCTTGTAGCAGGATAGTCCTGCCTCAGAGGGCCTTTCAGTAATGTGGTAATGTTGCTATGTTGTGGCGTGAGAGGCCAGGGTTTGGTTCCCAGCTCCAGTGGTTAAGCTCCATGCCTGTCCCACAATTTTCCCTCTCGCCACCCTGGTGTTCAGAAGTGTGATGTGCCTGCAGTGTGTCAAAAGGTGGTTTTGGCCGTCTCTGTGTAGTAGCACCATATAGCCATTATCATAGAACATCAATAAATCAATCAAAATGGATGAAACATTGTGTTCATGGAAACAGAAGTGCCACAGAGCACTGTATAGATTGCAGAGCACATTCAAGCTGGGAGCTGAATATTTGGATTTTTGTATATTTTATATTTAGGGGTATGCTGTCATGTGGACAAGGGAGACGACTTTGTCATTTCTGAGTCTGATGTCCTCCTCTTTATGCTCCGCCTCTGATGTACTAATCCATCCTTATGACCAGGTTAGCTAAATTGTTTCAAAAGTACCTCTATCAAATTCACAGTGTTATATCACAGTTTTCTGGGTTACTGTAGAATCATTTATTAAATGCTATTAAATGCAAACACATTACAGTTACCAGAAATGTGAACTTTAAACTTAATTCACCAACTAACTCCCAAACGTGTACATTGGGACTGTGACTGACTGTGAAAACCAATACTCAGAAATGTATTGAATGAATGCCTCCCATCCACCTGATTATAATCACTGTGTTTAAATACATATGTCAGATACAGTCATGAAACCAGGTATTGAAAAGCAGGCACGTCTGAGACTGAGGGGGAAAAGTCGATATTAATTAGAGGAAGATAATCAAACCCTACGCTCTGTCAGCCAGAGCCAGCATCTTGACGAGATCCTGGGCTCCTCATTCACCCCACATGCATATTTAAAAGCTCTGTCGTTGTCACACCACAAAAGGCAAAGTGACACAGTTACTGACTGATTCAAGGGGCTCGTCAAGTCCGAACTGAAAGAGCTGATCCCCCTCATGTCCTCCCTCATGAATTAAAACTGACTTCTATTGTGGGCAAAATACAATTGAATTTTAATTACAACCTGATTAGGAGTGATATATATGTCATAGAGAAATGCATAGAAAAGCTTTATGTTAACAGATGTAGATTGTCACATGGTGTGCTCAACTTTGACGTCACAGAACTTTAAGGTAATGTCCCTTATGACATGGATAGTGTTACACATCAGAATGATCTGAATCTCTCATTTGACGAATAGTAGTGTTACAGGACCAGCATCTCCTCTATGAGGTAATGATTACATTATATTACATTAATGTCATTTAGCGGACGATCTTATCCAGAGTGATTTGCACAGGTTAACTTTGTAACTATTTATACAGCTGAATATTTACTGAGGCAATTGTGGGTTAAGTAACTTGACCAAGGCTACAACAGCAGTGTCCCAGCAGGGAATCGAAACAACAATCTTTCAGTTAGTAGCCCTGCTCCTTACCACTACTCCATACTGCTGCCCCATTGTCATGCCACACTGCTCCATGCTAATTAAGCCTATACTGAAAGTTGAAAGTTGCCTGTAGAGACGGAGAACACACGGGGGAATTGCAAGCATTTGGATGCATATAGCCAAACTGAATCTGTTGATATTACTGTAGAGAGATGGTTTTTTTCTTGGCCTGTGAGAGGGGAAGTCATGTTTCCTTTCTCTGTGGAATAATAACCACAGAAAATGTGGGTGCAGTGAAGAGGTAAACAGCAGGCCCGAAACGCAGACAGGCTTTGTCCTTCTGTGAAGAGGCAGATCAAATGTGGCTCTGATTTGTACATCAATCTTGTTAGTATTCATATAAAAAATATCTCAAACATGGGAAGAGGTGTTTCAGCTTGCTGTTATGAAAAGTAAAGTACAGAGAACAATCATTTACCGCCAGCGACTTACGAATGTTGCAGCACAAACTCCCTATCAGTCACTTTATCATTGAGGAACACAGTGCCAACAAACTCTGTAACTAAAGCATGCAGCACAAATCCAAATGTACTTCACAAAACCATTTACATGTTTTTCATATTTTGTTTGTATTGCTTTAATTATCATCTTAATAAACTTTGCAATGTGTGCGTGACACTTACCATACCAAGGAAAAACATACAAAGAAAAAAATGTATGAGAGTTAAAATAGGACAGGGACACATTGCATGAAAACAGGGACTCGTGATTTCCTGAATGCCAAGAGAGAAAATTAGAACTGAATTTTGCCATTTAGAGAATACCATCTCGAAGCTGGAGGAGGTAGTGGACAATTTACAATTAAAGCAGCGTAAGCAAATTACAGAGTAGTATAAAATTCACAATGGCAGTGTGTAGAAGTGAAGGAGAAAGCCTTAGCAGACAAGTTGCCCTTTTCTGTGAAGAGCTCTTTTTGGACTATATTCGAAAGTTCTACAGCCATCAATTCTGCAAGCCCCAGCCAAATTACGGATGGCACAGGTTTGCAATTTCAGCTGATTTTCACTGAAAACAACCCAGTGAAAAAAATGCTGTTTTTCACTCGTATTTAAGTTCTAACATGCTTGGTGGTGGGCCTCATTCATCACAGCTAGGCTTGTTTGTTTCATGAAATGATGTACTTTGAAGATAATGTTGATAGGCCTAGTAATGATTAATTTGATTTTATTTATTTTTTGTTGTTTAAATTATTTGCTGCCTTCTGTGCCGTCACCTGTGCCATCTTATATGGCAACAGTTGAACAGAATATATTCAGTTTATGCTGCTAACTTTGCACACTTTTCACGCAAGAGTGATATCAAAGTATGATATGTCAAAATAAATGCATATTTTCAACCGGATATCTGCACATCCAAATTTATAAACCCATTTTTTACCTGCTTTTTTAAAATTTCAAAATAAACACCTATAAATTCCATGAACAAGTCCTTAATGGAGTCTGGCAGAACAGTGCTGACAACCAACTGACTGGATGTGGGAAAGAGTAATGGTTGTAATGGTTTAAACGTAAAGGTTTGGTTGTAATGGTTTGGTTGTAATGGCTTAACGCACTCGTTAGCTTTACCTGCTAGTTGGTACCTCGCCTGGCCAACCTTTGGGACTTTGTCATGCAGTACTTCTAATATTGTTGACTCTGAGCCTCTGCGGACGAGGCGGAGATCAGCCACGTCACTACCCGTTTGCTTTAAATTACACCTGAACTTCTTTTTTCACTCTTTTTTCCAGCATGTTAAAGAGGCATCCTACGTCACTGCCTCTAAAATAAAGGTCACCAAAAGACTGCATCATTTCTAAAGGCCCTTCACAGTTCATCCGTGAGGTGACTTCTTTCTTTATTACCATTTGAAAATGTTGTCGCTGTGCAGTTGATACATGGTGTTTCTGTTTTGGGAACGGAGCGTCAGAGTGCAAAAAGACTGTGACCGTGCATTGAACAGGTATTACCTGTCGCACAGAAGGACACCTGCATCCTGAGTGGAACCCATCTGGTCTGTTGGGCTTGCCTCACACACGGGCAACCCTCTTGATGCCCCAGCTACAAAAAGCAATGAAACAATCACAAATCCCCCAAGCCCTGGTGGCTGATCCCAGATCAGCACTAAAAGGAGGTATCCAGGAAACGGGGTAGAACGTGGGCATTGCTCACTGCTCCCCATACAGCTTGCTGCTCCCACTGCGAGGGCCATTCCAGGTAACTGCATGTGAAAAGACAATTACCCTCCCTTTGAAATCCTCCGGTGCCTTTGAAGGCCTGCGAACACTATCTTTTCAAACGAACAGAGATGGCCAGGGGAGAGCTGTTAGAAGTGTTGCCGAGAACGGAGTGTTTTTAAGTGTAAATGCGTTCCTCCAATGCAAGAGAAGCCTCGCAATTTACAGAGTGTATTCCCTCTCAGTTCAGAACAAAGCATAAATGTATATCGGGAGATGAAAGAATTTGAGATTTTAAGTCACCACAGGTGAACAAAGATCCTCTGTTCAACTACCTGCGATTCCAGCTGGCTGCTCATTGGTTGGATTTCCTGTAACCACTCAGAGTGAAAATGGTTTCTTCTGGGGGAAGATGGAAATGATGAACCATGTGTAAAGAGAATCAAAATGGACACAAATGAAGCCATAGACCACAGGAGGCAGAAGCCTCCAGGGAAAGAAAAGCCAAATTGAGCTCATCTCTGTATGAGTTAACACCCTGTCACTGTCCATCAAAGAGCAGCCGCTCAGATATTGGACATGGACAAAGTTACAGACCGCTCTGATCATAGTTGAGAAACTGAACTTCACAAAGCCCATAATTGGTGGAGCCACCATGCCCAGTCAGTCATTGGTCCATATGAACCAATCAACCTGCTAGATACCTTGATATAATTAACATAATTCTGTGATTGGTCATTGATAGCACATGATAATTCCACCCAGACTGGGTTTCAGGGAGCCTCACTCTCCCATCACCATGAATCCCTCAATCGATCTGCAGGCAGTGCTGTTTAGTAGTTTGTTTAGTAGTTTGTTTCTGGCCTGGCTCTTTTGGACAGAGTATGACCGTGACAGAGATACGGCAAGAATGGGGCACCAGCTCCTACCCACATTCTACAAACTGCCAGGTAATTTTTAATTATATTTAATTTGTGACATGTGTTTTCGTTGGTGGTCTGATCGAGGAACTAAACTCAACTCAACTTTACCATCCCCTGTTCTGTTTTTGAGAAGCTGTTATTTTGGGTACATGAGACTTTTTTAAAGCAGTTTTTTTCTTTTCGTTTTCAAGGGGGTTTCACTAAAGAAACAATGGTAGTTGGAAATACCCGATAATTGTCCAAATTACTTGAAATTAACGAAGATTGGCTAAATTTCCTGAAATTCGTGGGCTTATTTATGTTAAGTGTCGAGATTATCAGACATTACTGATAATTGCTCGTTCACGTTCAGACCTCGTTTGGACCCTAAGCGGAATGTTTCCCTCTCCCTTGATTGCCCAGAATGCTAATTTTAATCAATTGGCCCCAGTTAGTAAAATATTCCCTTGCAGAATAAACAATCTTTTCATTAGAGAAGATTCTGAGGAGGCACAGATAAATTAGATCTACTTGTATATTATTTATGTTCTTTCATTATGTTTAACCTCCAATATTTATTTTAAAGAACACATAGCTTTATTAAATAGTTCCTTTAGATACAAGGACAATAATTATCAATAATTTCACAAACCAGGGCAAAACACATGATTTCTTCATGGTTTTCGCATAAATTCTCCAATCGCCAAATCAGGACAAAACAAAAGGCTCAAAACAAAAACGAGATTGAAAGTAAACAATTTTCATAAATATATATGAGTATATCCCAATAAGCAGAGAGAGAATGCTTACAAGACATCTGTAAAGTGACTTTTGTGTGCCTCACTTTATGTTTATTGATTTTGTCACTAAAAATTTGTTTAGACTTGTACAGCAAGAGCCACAAGTCCAAAGCCGCAGGTTTTCAGCTTAGATGGATCATGTATTGTTTTGCTTGTTATAAGCCAAGCCTCTTAGAGGACTGACAATGCTGGATTTAGCCTTCATGAGAAGCTCACCAATGTAATTTAAAGTGTATCACAGCATCCCTTGCGGGTACAGGGATTTGGTGATGTGAAACAAAACACTGTTCTATTTCCACTGCAGAATTAACCTCAGCATGGCCCAGGGCCAATCTAATCAGGCTTTTCATTTTGTTTCTCAGACACTCTCTCTGGAACCTGTGTCGAGCCGCCTGATTGGCCGGCTTCCAGACATGGTTATTTTTTTTTTTCCTCAGCGTACAGGGTTTGAACTAAGCTGTGCTTCCGGAGAGAGTCCATTTGCACAGTAGCCTGCCATAGAGCCTGCTCCCTCTTTGACAGTTTTGGTTCATCTGAGGCCACGTGTTTTCGGTTAAATGTGAATTTCTGCAGTTGCAGGCATCTCGCCGTGACATGAGCCCAGATTTCACTCATGTGGAAGCAAGTATACTGTGCAAAGAAAAATGATTATGATGACGCTTATGATTAATGCCAGTACTATCATCATTCATTCAGCAGATGTCCGTCTCCAGGGTGACTAGCGAAGTCCCCAGCAAATATTATATTTCCTCACGTCAATAACGTATTGCACATGTTAAAATGGAAACAGAGTATGGAATGAATTTAATACCGTACATTTCACAGTACACATAGATAAGTTATTTGCTCAGTTCTGTATAGATACACTGTGCAACCTTAGCACGGGTAATGGTACATACTTAAATGTAATAAAATGTCTTTTAAAAAGGCAGAAAATGAGATCTGCGCCCAAATAAATCCTGTGGTAAGGGCGCAGGGTGTAGTCTATTAGACATTAATCTAAAAACAAATATAAAGCAATCACGCCAGATCACGGCCGAGCCAAATCCCAAGAGTGCATTTGCAATAATAATTGTAATTGAGGCTATTTGTCTTGACATTCATTTGAGCTGGGAAAGCTTGTTGCCTTGCAGCAAGAATCTGAACTGGGTCATGCCACTTCGTGATGTCATTAATCTTTATAGAAACTATTTTGCTTGTTTGCTTTCCAGTCCCCATGGAATTATGGGACAACATTTTGAGCGGTTAAGTGTTTTCCCAACCAGGAATACTGCAATTCCTTTGCCATGTATGTGGAATATTCAACAGTCCAAATACCTCCAGTGAAGCAGTTAATTTGAAATGGAACAATTAGCACAGCAGCTAATGTGAGCCGTGCACTGATGCAGCAGTTCATCTGAACTTTATTTACCATGTAGCTAATAAGCTAACAGACCATGTGAGGAGTTTATAATTTAGGAGCCCCTGTAGTCTCCATCATGTCTGCACGCATTCTGCATTGTGAAATGTCTGTGAGATTCATGGAATATCCAGACTCCACAGACAAATATCCTGCTCCATTAATATATTTAGCATACTAAATCAAACTAAATTTTCAAAATGGCAAATGCATAATAAGTAAGATTTAGTAAAAATAACACAAAACATAATTCATCACTGTTCATATGTGAAGAAGATGGCCAAAAAGGTTTTCTTTAAAAAACAAAAAAATTGAGATAAAAATGCAATGATTAATTATGAATAGGACAGCTAAAAATAAGAAAAATAGGCTAATGTAAAAGAGATAAATGTATAAATGGCAAACAAAAACAATGTTCTCAATTTCATCTTTGCCCTTCTCATGACCCACCTCTAGTTTGGTAACCAGTTATCCATTGCCTTTCCAACTTTAAACACACACACATTCTCAGGCTGCTAAACTACTGAAGGTGAACCTAATGAAAAAAAGCTTTGCTATTTCAAGGTGCATATATGTTTCACCTAAAGGCCCTGAACACAAACAGAAATATATTTCTATATATAAAACAGGATGTAAAATGCATCCGAGGTGAAGACTGCCTTGTCATATTACAAAAATTCACCATCAACAAACTTAGAAAGTGCACATATTTAATCAAAGATTATGTTGATCTTCTTTTTTTACCATCACAGACCAAAAATCAGACCTGAAAACAATGTGCACATTAACACTGCACATATAAAGAATATTCATCAGACCCAACTCTAGGACAGAGTCCTGTGAGATTTAGCTTTAATGGGTTATGCAAACTAAGAAGAGAAGTTAATTTAAACTGAATTCTCCCTGAACAAATTTATGTTTGTTATCAATTGAACCATGCTATTTTCACATTTAAATCAATGGCAATTCGCCAAACTTCTTAATGGATTTGTGGATGTAATTACAATATTGACAAAAACTAATCTACACTCGTTAAGATTAATTTCTGTATGGCTGTGGTAGTTTTTCAATAAACCTTTGGAGAAATCTTTATACTGTTCTATGATTCCACGGTGTGGCTCGTTTCTAATTTGTGTCTCTCCCTACTGTTCTGTGTTAAGAGAGCTGCATTGTTTTGAAAGCCGATTTATAATTGACACTGTTAATTCATGAAGACAAGCTTTTCTCTCACGGTAGTCACTGCGGTGTAATACATGAGCAGTCACAATAACTAAAGTATCTCATTAGACATGGGAAAATGAAAGACAATGGTGGCCAGGTCTGGTGGTATATTTCAAAGCCTGGTATGAGTTTGTATATTGCCATTATGAACCAATGCTGTACTCTGATTGATTTTCATATGTAAGGTGATTTACACATATTACACTTTACACCCTGTCCGGTTATGCAGCTGCATCTGTGCTGACATAGCTCAGGTTAGGCACAGCAATGCCCAACCTGGAATTTCAACCTGCGACCTCCAAGTCCATTCCCTCAGCCACAGCTATTATGTTACACAGATACGCTGTCTTTGTAGAGACAGAAAGGTCTTTTTTATGGTATGGGGTATGGTATATACACAGCTACATCAGATGCATCTCTGACAATGCTCTGTTGTTTCTTTTAATCATAGAGAAATACAAACCACCATGATTCAAAAGAGCCTATTGCAGAGAGTGACGACTCCACTTTCCTTAGCAAGAAGCAACATATTCCACGTTCTCCGTATCTCCCATCTGTCATTAAGTTAAGTTCAAGCTTCATTTTTTTTGCAATTTCCTGTAGATTTTTCAAAAGCAATATGACGCAGATAGACCGGGTAAACCAAGATTGAGTGACATGAAAAAACAGCCTACAAACCAAAACAAATCCATCTCCAAGGCAACGAAAAGCCCTCGCGTATTGTTCTGCGCTCGTCCTGTCGTCCACACCCTGATTAAAGCTTGTTTCATCTTCCTGGTTCGTTGCAGGGGTGGCAGGCTGGCAGAGCCGAGGATGGCTAATCTGAAGGAAGAGCCTCCCTGCTCCTGTGTGGCCACAGAAGGATATGGTAGCTTTGCGTAAGGCACTAAAGCAAGCGCACTTCCTTCATAACATTTTTTCATCGATTTCCATTCATCTAACTTCAGGTAAAGAGTAGCGTGATCGAATCTTAGCCTCTATTCATTTGAAATAAAGTTCAGATTAAATCTACTGACCAGGATCTGAACCAATGGTAGCGTGACGCTGTTGAGAAGGTGAGTTTGCACCTTCAATTCCCAGGTCCCAGGTCCGGTACTGTGATTTTACCCTTGGGAAAGTCAGTTAAGCTACAGAGCTTCAGCAGGCATATCCTGCCATAGATACAGGAACTATGTAAAAATGTAGGCTGCAGAGTTTGCTCTGGATAAAAGAACCTTCTGAGCAAATAAACCATGAACCAAAAATTGCTAAGGAGACTTTGAATTTGAAGTCTGTGGCAGTGTAGTGTAGTGGTTAAGGAGCAGGACTCGTAAGTGAAAGGTTGTGGGTTCAATTCCCCCCATGGGTGCTGCTGCTGTACACTTGGGCGAGGTACTTAACCCACAATTGCCTCAGTAAATATCTAGCTGTATAAATGGATAATCCCCCACTGCCTGGCAGGCTGTGTGATGTTACTCAGGTAGCCTCAGTTCATGTAATCAGTTAAGGTTATAAGAGCTTCCCTAATAATTAGGAATGTTGCTTTTAGGAATGCTGCTTCATATCTGGGTAACATGAACTCCAGTAGATTTCTATACAGTCTACATTGGCTTTGAGGGGCCCCTCAGGACATAAATACTTAAAAGGATCTGTCAGACTAAGAGAAGTTATTTTTCTTTTGTAATTCATTGTAGCTGATAGAAAACAGTTCAGAAATGGTCAGTCCTTTAAGGGGTTACCTGTAGTTTTAATGCTTTTTCCCCTTAACCCATACAACAGTAATACATTTATAATATCTTAGGGGAATGCATTTTTTAACCAATATATTCAAAATATGTGAATTATTCCCTCGATCTCAGCCTCACTGTGTGGATTCATGCAGGAGTGCTGAAGCAAGACAAATGCAATCCTCTGACACTTACAGACAGCCAACAGCTCCTTTCAAGAGTCAAGAGACATTTTATTGTCAGTCCATCCATATACAAGTATACAGTAGGGTTGAAATAACGTTTCCCTGGGACCCATGGTGCTACATTCAGTCAATGAATAAATACACAAGACAATAAATAGACAAAACAACACGACAATAAATATAAAAAATAACAAGAGGTTAAATGGAAAAAGTGGCAGGCAGAAGAGTGCAAGTAAATTAAAGGTACTGTGCATTTTAAATTTTGGGGTGCTCAGTCCAGGGGAGTGGGCAGGGGCATGCTGTGCTCTGGGGGTGTGGGTCAGTTCTTGTGCGGGCGCAGGAGGGGAGGAGGGGGCAGGGAGGAGTTGCGGAGCCTGACTGCATGAGGGAAAAAGCTGCTGCAGTGTCTGGCAGTGGCGGTACGGATGCTCCGGTACCTTTTGCCAGACGGCAGGGGGGTGAACAGTCCATGGGAGGGGTGGGAGGGGTCTGTGGCAATGCAGATTGCAAGCCGGATGCAGTGTTTATCGAAGAGGTTTGGGACCTGGAGTGGCCTCTGCGACATAGCATGCTGCCATCTTGGGTTCAGACTGCAAGTCACACATCACATTGCAGACATAGCTCACACAGCAGAGCGGGTGCCCATTGGAGGATAGGTGCTACTCCACTACTGTCACTTAAGCAACTCACAGGTGCCTGACCAATCACAGCGTGTCTGTGAGCTGTGAGACGAGGAAACCCCGACCTACCCACCCACCCCTGTCCCTGACAATCATATTAATAAAAGGATGATTCATATCTCAAATCAGTTTTTAGCTGATTTTGTCTGAGTAAAGAGAGAGGGCAGATGTTTGCTCTGTCAGTAGAGGCAATGTGCTGAAAGCAGGTCTGAGAGGACTGTGGTTTTCCATGGCAATGGGTAGGGAAATTAACTCCACAATAACATAACAATGGGAAGTCTCACTCTGGTACTTGAACACAAATAACACATAAGCATGGAAACATGAGCATAGGAAAATAAAGCCATACTAGATCGAGAGATTCTCTACTGCATCATAATGGTTTGTGATGCCTGTGTCTGTTTCCTGTAGCTAAATTTCATTTCTCATTTTAGTGAAAGACTAGACATTCTTACAATTAATTAATCACCAGAATGTAGTGCCAAATCTGTTGGTGATAAGGCTTGCAGCCAGCTTGTCATTTTTGACCTAACACAGAGAGGGAGATTAGAGTCAAAGAGAACCATGGGGATTGATCTACGTCAAATGCAGTAATGCGGTTGGTGTCATGTTACACAGGCTACATTCACACGACTGCTTGACAACCGTAATAACAAACCATGCTCAATGCTGTATGCCTGTCCTCAGCCTATAAGGGAGTGAGGATGCTATCCATCTGAACTAGGAAAAGGACTCAGCTCTGCGTTGTTGCTTTTGAAAAAAGTTGTAGTTAAAATGTCAAATTCTACAGGAAACAGAATTCTCACATTTTAGACTATCATGTAAACAAACGTGTTGGAAAGTCCATTGTTATCTGTTGACAGCATAAAAGTCAGGGCAGGGCAATTAACGATGCTGCTTAATGCGTTTGTTATTAAACACATTGTTAGCAAGATAAACTAAGTGATGGTTACCTTGCCATGACAGTGCTGTCTCCCTTGCTGAGCATGATGGGAATTATTATTCATAGAGTTGTTCACTATTCACATACTATGAGTGGTCAGCTCCTGCTGCTTGTCCACACACTTACACTGCTGAATATTTACATTCTAACTGGAGTTCTCGGCTGTCGTTGCTACTTGTTTATAGCTGGCAGTCTAATGTGGTTGTGACTACTGTTTGGACTGTACTGTGTGAGAACTTGACCGTACTAAATGCAGAAAGGGGGCTGAAGCAGTGTGAATGATGCAACATTTGCAATAAAGCAAAGGCCCTGCACGCTAGAATGGGTCTGTTCCCACGTCCCTACTCCGAGTAGGAGGTATTTAACTATGTTCACACTTCACTACTGATGTACCTTTTCTGACCTCAGGATCACACATTGACTCTGCTTCAGAAATCCTTCTGAATCTCAACCTGAGTCCAGGAATCTGCTTAGACTTGGCAGCTGGATTGCAGCATGCTATTAGTTAGATTTTTGTCAAGAAAAAGTTGCAATATAATCTTTGCTGTGATGGGTGGCAGTGTAGCATAGTGGTAAGGAGCAGGACTTGTAACTGAAAGGTTGCCGGTGCACTTCCCCACAGGGGCACTGCTGCTGTACCCTTGGGCAAGCCACTTAACCCACAATTACCTCAGTAAATATCCAACTATATAAATGGATAACTTTGTGAAAGCCTGTAATTGATGTAGGTTGCTCTGGATAAGGAGCGTCTGCTAAAATGCCAATAATGTAATCTGCATCACAAGGTTTCCTTTTACTGTTTTTAATTGCGTTGTTACAGAATGCTTGACCTGCATTCTGTAGTGGTGTCTGTTTAAAAAAAGTAAAAATTGTCAGTACTCCAGCCCCTTAGCTGTTGTGTTTTTGTTCTCCCCATCTGTCATTGTGTCCATGTGCTTTTGTTTTTCCTTGTGTTCCAGCCCTGCCCCTCTCTCTGCCCTGTCTCCGCCCACCTGATCATCTCCACCTGCCTGCCTGCACACCTGCTTCCCATCACCTCATCAGCCCAACCCTACATTTACCCTGCTTGTCTCTGTCTTGTTTGCCAGTTCGTTGCAGTGTTTTTCCTGTTTTGTTCCCGCCGTGCTTTTTCCCCTGTAAGTCTTGCTGTTTTTGTTCCTGCCTGTTCTTCGACTTTGATTCTGTTCGCCGCCTTGCTCTGTTTGCCTGAGTATCTGCCTGCCTGGTTACTGACCCTGCCTGTTCCCGTTTTCGACCCTGGTTTGCCCACGGACTGCCTGCCTGTTACTGACACTGCCTGTTCTGGTTTTGCTACTTCGCCTGACGTCTTTGTTAAAGCTTTTTGGAACCTGAAGCCCTGGTGTCCGCGCTTGAGTCCTTGCCTGAGCCCTGACAAAAAATATTATATTTATGTATATGAGTTAGGTAGTATATTTACTTGTATTAGATATATTTGGTAGGTGGGGCCTAACCCCCTCTTTTTGCGTATAGAAGAGCACCATTATTCTGCTTCGCTTAGATGAAACATTTCTTCCAGTGAGTCATGACACCTATATGCATATAAACAGGATACACATGCATATACAAAATCATATACATTTAGGCACAGGTAACACAAAGTCATATATACATATACACATATAGAGAAGTGATACAAACTCACATATAGGCATATACACATGTGATATCATGTTATGTAGGTATGAACACAGGTGATACAAAGTCATATACACCTACACACAAGTGATACAGTCATGTACACATATATTCATATACACAAAAGTGATACAAACTTATATACGCATATACACAGGTGATAAAAAGTCATATACACTTATACAGAGGTGATACAAGCTCACATTTGCATATATGCAGGTGATAGAAAGTCATATATGTGCATACATATATACGCATAAACACAGGATTGTACGTTTTGGCTTCCTCCTTCAGCATACCTCATAGAAGAAAACATACATTTCATGAATTCAGGTTTACATGCAGCCCCAGAAAACGTAATTAGCTGGTAATTGAAGATGTCAGAAAGTCCACACTGGCGGTAATGGAGTCCGACTATAAGTCTCCATCCCCTGCTAGCACATACGCCCCGCCGACCTGCCCAGACTGGTAAACAGGGTGGTAATTTTATCCAAATATAGAGAAAATCCCCACTTAATAGCCCGATTGCTGTGCAGAGAAATTCAGGAACAGGAAAGGGACTGGAATGTTGACATGGGTTATATTAACTGGGTGCATCTATTGGACTCCAGGTTCCCTCTCTGAAATTTCAAAGACACTTTCATTTTTGCGGCGGTGCCTTCTGCAAACTAATTACTGCCTTATCGGCCAAAGTCCCGGCACTTGGTCATGTCAGATCGTTGAAATTTTGCATTATCTCTGGTTAAGGTGTTTATAGATGCACCAGGTGCTGTGAGCACTTTCCTGCAGTAAGTTTATTGCTGTTTTTATCAGTACATCTCCCAGATTTGATGCTTATCTGTTTATATGTCATGACATTTAAGTTATAGAGACTTGGCATTTTTATACATTGGTGCAAACTTTTTTTTACACTTGTCTTCTTAAAATTGTCTACTTTCTATTCCATACAGATATTATCTTTAAGCATTTCTCATATTTTTAGACAGCCTTTTGGTTCCTCCAGTCCTGGCTTTCTCAAATAGAGATGATGTTTCTTTGTGCTTGCAGGTTATACATCTGGTACCACAGCTTTAAAATTGAGCTATACAGTCTGCTTCACACAATTCTCTCCCTAATGCAATAACACAATTCTATGGAGATCTTATCTGCTTTAAAAGATATGGGCCTCTGTGCAGTGTAATTCCTGGAGGTGCCTGAGAATTGAACAACAGTGTGTCTTCCATAAATAAATAAATGTGGAGAAGACAGTGGTAATGAGAAGGTACACACATGGAGGAAGAGGAGGGAGAGTGGAGGCACATACAGGCAGGAGGACGAGAGAAGGATGGAGAATGAGAGAAGGAGAGGGGGGCGACACACGGGGTAAAGCAGGAGAGGAAACAGAAAACAAGAATAAATGTGACAGAGATATCCAAGAGAAAACTGAGCTTCAAGACACATCTACAGAGACCTCACAAAGATGCTCCCTCAATCCCCCACAGCCCCCTGAATGAAACCCAGCTATTAATTAATGAATAGTAGGCAAACTCAATTTGCACGCCGGATAAAGTAAAAGCAAACATTTGAGTACATTTGAGCCCAATTAAAAAATCAGCCAATCCCTTCCCTGCAATTCTGTGTTCCCAGGACAGTCATATTGCCATCTTAGCTTATTCAAAAAAAGTCAGCAGATTCACTTCCTATACACCACATTGTTTGGGTCATAAATAAGTAATATCTATGAAAAAATGCCAACACCTCTTTGCTAGTGGAAACAGAACTGCTCAGTGCCCACAATCTACAAAAAGGTAAGCTGGTGTTTGACAAAATGTGCACCCCTCTCCCACTGCTGGATCCAGGATGTGCCCTGTGTCTGGTCAGTGGGGCTGTTGTACAGGAACTCCAAGCTATTTTTCCGGCAAGAGTCTAAACCAATAACATTAATCAAGATGTGCCATGAACCCCAACAGCAACTGAGAGGGCAGAATTAGGCCAATATCCATTACCAATGAACAACTGGGATGCTATCAGGCCTTAAAAAGGCAATACAATATGGCAGACTACCTCAGTATTGTTAATTGTGAAATGTAAAATCTAAGATGAAGCAAGTTGGATAGATTTGCCCCAGATTTCAACTCCCAACTCTCCTAGGAGAAGAGGGGAGCTGTGTGATAATCTCTACCTGTCACAGCCTGAGAGACAGTGGGTGACACCAAAACAAGGGGTGCAGAGAGAGGGGGTACAGGCAAGGAGAAACAGGGGGAGAAGGAGAGGGAGGAGATACACACATAGAGGAACAGGAGAAAGAGATACAGAGTGGAGTTACTGTCGATATCTATGATTCTCATATTGCAAGAGTTGCAGAGGATGTTTATCTTTGCTTGAGCACTTGCTTTGATACTCCTTTTCCATAAATCAATCCTGAGTCTTCAAAGAGACATCGGCGTCTCTGTGGAGCGTATGCTCTCAGCATCAGACATCAAATACTTCAGAGGGAATTTGTCTTGTTAATTGCTTTGGTGTCTTTAATTTCTCAGTGAGCCTTTAAGAAATATTTGCAGAGGTTTTTCGGATTAATAGATATCACACAAGCATGATAAGAGCATGAAATTCCCACCTTTCATATTTCCCTGTTTGCATTTTTATTGGATTCCCGAAATCGCATTCCCCTGTATGCTGTTGGACTTTAAGTAATATTTATTCAGCCAGAGTGGATCTTAAACACATGACTGCTATCAGGCTTATAGGCTGGTCATTGAGTCAATATACTGGGTCCTAACAGTCTGTCTTCTGCAAAGGACAAATTTCCTAATGCTGACATCAGTGTGGTGTAGCAGTTAAGGAGCTGGGCTCCAAAGGTTGCAGGTTCAATTCTCCAGTCGGGCATAGCCATTGTACCCTCAGGCAAGGTATTTAACCTGGAATTTCCTCAGTACATATCCAGTAGTATAAATAGATAATATGATAATAAAGTAACTAAATAACATAACATAATTTAAGAGCGTCTGGAAAGACCTTTGTGAGTAACACAGTTTGGAATCTATTTTTGGACATGCTGCTCACAGAATTAGTTTAAATTGTCATTACCTTAACAGAATTGTTACCGACCTTGCTATCATTTTCAGACGGAACAGAGTATCAACACATATGTTACCCATGGAATCTAAGGTCATGTCTGTACGGCCTGTGGCCAGTATATTTAATGAAACACTATTATGATGTCATCACTGGCACACAAACACATGCACACAAGAGATGAAGTGCATGTCTAGATATTTCTGTAGCATTCCTTTCAACAGTATGTTTTATGGTGTGCAGGGCACGCATATAATTAAAACGGATTAAGGACAAGATTAAAGACAGATTTAAAAGGTATGACTTTGAAATCTTCCCCATGTTCAGAACGATCATAAAACTGATAACCACACATTGCTGACAGAACTCTTTTCAGCAGTGAATAGTCAAATCTGAATTATGAGCTAGTATATAATTAGTATTATTACACCAGGTACCATTTAGTATTACTGCTATTTCTGCTTACACTAATAATAATGGTGTACTATTACTACTAAAAACAACACCAATACTACTATTACCACTACTACTACTACTAATAATATTAATAATAATAATAATAATAATAATAATAATAATAATAATAATAATAATAATAATAATAATCTGCTGTTAAATGCAGAACTCCAAATTCCAATTGTAATCACTCATTAGTCCAGGTCTTGATAGCTTTCAGGATTTAGTTTCAGTAAGGCGATGTCCACAGGCCCAAAGACTTATAATTGCCTAATCAATTTGACCTCCTCTCCATAGAGAGTGACTGTAGAGAGAACAAAGCAAACTGGAGGTAATTAACAGGCTCTCACAAGGTTGGCAGACATAACAGGGAAGCAGACAGTGTAGTGCTCAATACACACTCGTTGGGTTCAGATTAGCTAATTGTTTTTTGCTGCACCTTAAAATGAACTCATCTATCCTGATTGGACAGAGGATGAGATAAGAGGTAGGGCGGTCACTCGGCAATTCTTTCTGTTCTGGATCTTCTTTCTTCTGCTTAATTAACTACATGGTGAACTACAGCATGAGTCAGAATCAGCGTTATGTTCAACTTGGGGAAAAGAGCCGTTTCTGAAAAATGAGACGATGCGCTAATCGGTGTCAAACCGCTTGGTGTCATTTTTGACAGTAGTACAGTTCTGAAGGACTCAGCCATTATTAGGGTGAATAACATATTAATCTGAAAAACCGGTGATTTTCTGGGCGAGTGACACCAATACTGTCATGTGATTTATGCAGGAATATCCTAGACCAAAGCCGCAGCCTTTACCCCTAACAGTTTTGATAGACCAGGCTAAAGTCTTATTATCCTGGAACATTATTTAAATGTCTGTGATGCCTGCTGTTAGATACATGCTATACTTCAGCAGCTCCACACCATTTTATGGGCTTGATTTTCAAAGGTGTGTGTCTACACCATGCCAGAGAGGATGAGATTCG
The DNA here is from genome assembly GCA_019176425.1 of Megalops atlanticus. Classification (NCBI taxonomy): domain Eukaryota; kingdom Metazoa; phylum Chordata; class Actinopteri; order Elopiformes; family Megalopidae; genus Megalops; species Megalops atlanticus. The sequence continues at coordinate 2,826,529 of CM032881.1, read as the reverse complement.
GGATGGAGAATTTATTCAGGTACAAGGAGGAATGTGGGGAAAAGAGGTACCAGTGATGATATTCTGATATTCTGTCCTGTGCCGTATGAGTTCTGGGCTGCCAGTTCAGTGAGCTGTGATGGTTTCTCCTCAGATCACTGACTGCTGGAATTAACACCTATCAACCTATCTATTAGGGTTGTACATCTACAGCCATCAGTCAATTAATCAACATCACTCAATCTATTTATATCTCTGTCGCCCCCCCATCTATCTATCTATCTATCTATCTATCTATCTATCTATCTATCTATCTATCTATCTATCTATCTATCTATCTATCTATCTGTGTGCCTTAGCAGACTGATTTCTATATCAGTCATTTTTTCACAATTGGTTAAAGTAAAACACAGAAGCAATTTGAGTTATTGTGCATTTAAATGATTCATTTCACAAAGCATAAAACAAAATTGCTTCTGTACTGTTATTTTTTTTAATAATCGTACATGGATTTTGCTTTAGAAGTATGGTTTTTATTTCAGCCACTCTGGTAACACTAAATTCTAAGTTGGATGGGTAAAGCCTGCATTACAGATTTATTGGACAGGTTAATGGCACTTGGACATTACACATTTATGGGATACCCAATAGCAGTTAGACCATACATGTAATTATATCACAGTTACAACAGAACTTTAAGAAATTAAACCCTTTAATCCAAACCTCAACTTTAATCCATCCATTTATGGTTAACCATGTATACACAGAACCAATACCACAAAGCTGAAGTCACCTTCAGACATGACTCTGTTATTTAGAATAGGCTAAATAGCGTACAATGTGTAGCCTAATCTCATTCGCTTTGAAAAAGACAATGACTGTTGAACTGCACTGTGCTTCATCTACAACTTGCAGTGACAAATTGAAATACATGTTACATTTTATAAAATAATGTCATTTGATCACATTCTCCTTGAGTTTAATTGTTCATTGTAATTGCTTTTGCCTGTGTGAGCCAGCCAACTTGTTAAAAAGCCACACCTGCCTACTTAAAGGCCAATTAAATACAGGTGTGTGGCTGGAGAGCAGGAGGCTCATTTTTTTCAGTAGGATGTTTACTCTGGCTGCTTTTGTTTGTTTGTTGGTTTTTAAAATATTTATTGAACCTTTACTCTGTCTGCTCATTTTTGTGGCCAGCTTCTCCACACACCCATACAAGCACACACACACACGCCCATACGCACATGCACACGCGCGTACACACACACACACGCACATGCCGCATGCACACACACACTTGCACACACACACACACACACACACACACACACACTTGCACACACACACACACACACACACACACACACACACACACACACACACACACACACACACACACACACACACAGAAGCAGTGGTGGGGGCTTCCCTCTGCACTGGGCAGGGAAGGCCCTTTTCCCAGCTAAGTGTCTCAGCTGCTCTGCTGAAATGGAGCCCCTGGCCCCGGGAGAGCTTTCTCTCCTCAGGCCTATGAATAAATGAATGCCCTCAGAACCACTTCGGATTCCCTCAGGTCTCCTGCCACTCACAGCAGGCAGTGCCTGCATGACCAGCCCAGCTCCATAGCATCGCCCTCTGCATCTCTGTACTGTACCGTGCTGTGAGTCCTGCCCGCTCTTTCTGCCACAGAGTTTTATCACATTCCCAGAAAGCCACCTTACATTTCTGTGCCACATATTTAAGAACCTGATATTAGATACTGAAAGTGTGACAGAAGGAGAGGAAAAAAATGGTATAAATATTGTAATTGCTGGACTCCTTTTCTTCTTTCCTACTTCACATCCATTTCCTATTGAATGGCCTCTACTCTCCTTTGTATTTTTTTTCTTAGTAAAATGGTCAACAGATCAATGACCGGCAATCAACAGAAAAAATGATTTCCTTTATCTCAAACGTATTATGTTTCAAAACCATTACACGACCACGCAGTCCCAGAGCAAATGCAATTATCGAAATGACTTGAGAGAAAACGGCAAATCAAATTGACCTTATCAGCGAAAGAACACTACCGCTCGTGAGACGCGGTGAGGCAGGGAGTACGCGGGTAACGTGCTGCATGTGGAGACACAACACGTGCAGATCACACAAACCCGGTGATGACGCCACTGCGACTATTCCTGATGTAATATCAAATTCATATTCACGCATATATGGAAACACATTTACTTTGTAGCAAGGGTGGACACTGTAGAAAATTGAACATGCTCCAGTTTTTGTGGACCATAAGTGAAACATGCCAGCTGGATAATCTATCCTGCATTATAAATAGTTGCACCTGTCTACACCCTGATCATAAAAGTTAGAATGCCTTTGAAATTATCTTTTGCATGTAATATTACCAGTATTTTTCTAGTTTTCACTTTCCAGCCAATAGACACCAACATAATGATAAAAATATGCAGAAAATCTAATTTTTGCTCAAATAATAACTTGTTCACACAAAACAGTGCAAGCAACCTATTAATAGCTTGGCAGCAGGAGATTTCATGTAAATGGTGAAAGTGGCTTCTGGACACACCCTGATTCAGCATTGCTGTTGAAATTCAATTTTAGCAACAGCCAATCACAATGTTTCTTCTACCACATTCCTGTCAATGAGGCTTCCAGGAACAATAACTGAAAGCAGATGGTTCCGCTGATATTGAACGAAAAAGAAAATCTATTTCTCACTAAATTCTAATATGTCATGTACGGATTATCTCCCCGAGCTGTGACTTCTCTGCTGTATTAATTTCAGGTTTATTATTTTATGATTCCCTGCTGGCATGTGTGCCCATATCAAATCCGAATAAAGAACGGAATTATTTAAGGAGATGACTGTCGAGAGAAATTACAGCATTTATAACCTCTGTGTCTGTGATGTTAATTTATCTTTGAGGATTATTGGCTTCTCTCCATGTCTTTTTTCTTGATGTCACAGAAGCTGAGCAATAAAGGTTGCAAGTGCTCTAATACACAGTAATTAAAAAATAATTAGCCGCCAGACATTTACTCTGACACAGTTGATGTTCACTAGAAATTGTGACTGAGCTTTTGGAAACTGTGAAAGATATATTAATTAATCCACAGAGAGAGAGCTTTGCTATTCCCCCAAACCCCTGTATGCACCAAGGGGATGCTATAATCTAAGCAAACAACATAGAATTAAACACAGAGTGAGACAGATCCTCTACAGGCTAATCCTATTTGTACAGTGCAGGCACATAGGGTATTAATTCACTCATGAATTACAATGCTCATCCATGAACTGTGATGGGACAAAAAAGGTGTCAGTTTGAGAGTGACAGCCTTCAACGCATAAACCCTTTGAAAGTGATCTATGCAGGGAGGTCGCTTCATGGAATGCTTGCATGTTTTTAGCAATGAAAATCAGATGCAGGCCCCAGTTTTAGCAATACAGAGCATAGAGTGAGACAGAGTCTACATGAGAGTGTACATGCATGTGCATATGTGTGTGTGGGTGTGAGTGTGTGTGTGTGTGTGTGTGTGTGTGTGTGTGTGTGTATGTATGTGTGTGTGGGTGTGTGTGTGTGTGTGTGTGTGTGGGTGTGTGAGTGTGTGTGTGTGTGTATGTGTGTGTGTGTGTGTATCAGGGGAGGGTGGGGATTTACAGAAGCCAATGGGAAGTAATGAGTTCTATAATGTCTTTACTGAAAACATAAACCAGTATGAGACAATCCCATTCAACTGATGCTCTGCTTGTTGTACAAACTTTTTTGATTTTTTTTTTCATAGTGCAGCAAGATTGACACATTGAAAATTGCACAGGTTTTATATATGCCAACTTCAAAGCACTCTCACTTTTGCTTCTCTGTGTACAATGATGGAAGTTTTCAGTAATAAACTTGGTAATGTTACCCATGAGAGGATGAAAATTCTGTGCCCTCTGCTCCCTCTCATATGCAGTAGGAGAGTCTGAGGAGGAAAGTTGAAGCTAAATGCAAGAGGAAAGTGTGCTGTTTTAACAGACCGTGTTTATCCTTCCTGTAGATGGATGGGTTGGAAAGACCACTAATTGCTTTACAACCTTGATAATTCCTCTTGCAGAGCTGGCTGACATCACTCCTCCATGGCCACGGGGAGAAAAGAAAGCCAAAGACAATGAAAACCTAACAGACAAAATAGATGGCCGGTCGAAAACAGAAAACAGAAAAAAAAACATTGGTCTTGCAGATCCTCCTGGATCCTCAGACACCCGCTGATTTCAACACGGAACAAATTCCTGCCTTAGATGAAAAATAACCAACAAACCATGGCTTTCTCCTTGCTAATGCTACTACATTTACTGACAACATATAGCTGTCATAATTCATATGGCACATGTCAAAAAGGTATCCATCACATTCTGACCCTGATCTGTACATGTCTTCGCCTCATTAACCAAAATTTATGAAGAAAAGATACTAATACAAATCCAATACTTTATGAGAATGCTTGCATTTTTTTTACCCAATTCCATGTCTGGCAGTAAATTGATTTTCAACCTGCTAAGGAACAGGGGATAGTAAGGAGATGACATTGAGGATGAATCCATTCTTAGTCGAAAAGTGAATGCTGCTCATATCCAGCTGCACATTGGAGCGTGAAATTTTAATTCTATCGTTCTCAGTGTGTAGTCACATACTCTCATACCAACTTTACAATGCCATGTTTATAGCATAAGGAACCTTATGTGGATTTAGCTAGCTGTTAATAGCCTTTGGAAAGAGACATCAAGCGTTTGTTGCATTAGACTATAATGGGCCAGAATCACAGAAACAAGGTATGCAGACAGTCTGTTTTTCCTCTTATGGTATGGTAAAGCTAGTACTCACATACCATCTGTTACCAACACAACAACAAATCAGCAATGAATCACCCAGGTGTTTTTTTTAATCTTCTCCTAATTGGCAAAAAATGTGAATCCCTTTTGAGAGGTTACAATTAGCGTGACCGGATCAGACCGCTGGAGCTGGAGGTTCTGGCGTGTATTGGCACGTGGTCCAAGAGCTCACAGCCAGCTCCCACGCTGAACAATCCCAACGGCAGAGCCAGATGCGGTTTTGTGGGGATCGCAGCTGGCACGGGACGAGCCTTGAAATTCAAACAAAAGCCAGAATTCGGGGAGTTTATTAAACCTTGTGTTACATTACGCAACCATTTCGATTATTAGACTTGATACCTGAAATCCATTGTTTTCTGAGTGAACCCCTCTGGTTTTACTGTCCGAGGCGGTTGGTGGTTTGTTTTAGCACAGGAGAACTCTGGGAAACTCAATTTCAAATAGCATCCTCCGCGACTTTATCTGAGGCTTGCATATGCCTCCTGGATACTCCCTTTATCTCCCCTGAGGAAACTGCTTCCCTCTGATTCTCTCCAGCGAGGACCCTGCATCTTAATACGCAGCTGAGTAAGTCTGGGAAGCCCTCTGTCAGGGTTCCCATGCTCTCTCTGCCGGCTTTATTTACTGAGTAAGCACAAGGTTGCTGTACTTTATAATGCTGGTACTCTGTTACATTACGTTTATATTTTGTCATTTAGCCATTATACAGAGCGACTTGCACACATGCAAACACAAAGTGCAAACAGATGTTCTGACTGCAACTGACTGCTCATTCCGCCACACAGGGGTGAAGCTTGTCAAAAGACATGACCGGGATGTGTAATTGCTCAGGGTGGGGGGGTGGGGTGCCCTGTAAACTAACACCAGTATTTTGAAACAGATGCAAAAGGAAGACCCTTGCTATCTGCCGTCTGTGATTTTTCATTTGTGTGAGGCGGTCCCCCTGTTCCTAGCCTCATCGTCTGCGGTGTGCCATGAAAACACCTATACCCTCATATTCATTCTACATATTGCTTGTGTTGATCATATTAATATATTATATTCCATGGGCTTTTTCTGTTGGAACAAATCCCCCTTACTCATACTTTACTATACTGTGGCTATATATAGCTCTTATTCCTGAATTTTCCCATTCACTGGGATTTCACCTGGCCCTTTCTTCCATTCCTTCAACATCAGTCTGTCATGAAATAGTTAATGAAACCTTACAAGATTGTGGAAGGAGCAGGATTCATAACAAAAACGTTCCTGGTTCATTCCCTGCTGGGGCACTGCTGCTGTTCCCTTGGGCAAGGTACTTAACACAAAATTGCCTCAGTAAATATCCAGGTGTATAAATGGACAAAATTGTAACCAATGTAAGTTGCTCTGTGTGAGAGTGTCTGCTAGATAGCAGTAATGTAGAAGTGTTTTGTCTTTTTTTTTTTGTGAATGCACATAGGTTGTGGTTGCACAGTTGGAAGCTTCAGTGGAGCTCAATGGAGGTAAATGGTAATGTTCAAAAATATTTTCTTGTGTCTTAATTGCTGCAGGACAGAGGGCACCGTGCCCAGATGCTGATGGGGGCAGTGGCCCCGCCCCTTCTCCCAAGACAAACAAGTGGCTGACTCATTTTCCTTTTTCGTCAGGTTTCCCACCATAATGTGACAAAACGCCACAGACCCCTCTTTGCTGTCTCTATTTATGGAAGGCCTGTGCAGAGGAAAATAGCATCACAATAAATACATCTACTTTTGCTTTCGTGTGTTGAGCATCATAACTAAAAATAAACTGAAAAAGATGGGACTCCACCCCACAAGGTACACCTGGACTGCACATAAACATGAGACACCTCACCATGCTTCTGTACAGTTAAATAAAACTTAACGTTATAACCTTACACTCTACTGACTAGTAATATTTGCAGAGCAGCTTAAACAGGTAACATCATCCAGTTTAGACAGCTGGATATTTAATATAATTTGCCTTGGGGAATAACAGTAGTGGCAGTCTAACCTGCGAGCTTTGGGTTCCAGAGCCTTCTTGCCTATCTGCTGTCCTCAGAGACATGCAGTCATGTCATGCAACTGGCGTATATTCCACCAAGTATTGTTAGAAACTTTGCTTAGCAGGCACAACTTACACACGTTATATGTCTTGGCTTTTATAACTAGATGTTTTCTGGAGCAGTTATGGGTGCAGCAAGACTGCCTCTATGGGGAATTGATGCTGGAATGCTCCCCACAGTGCCAAACTGGGGTGTGTGTGTGTGTGTTGAGGGAAGGTCTGTTTGTGCGTGGTCTGGCTGCAGAGAAATGTGTACGAGGCACATGTTTTCAGTGCAGGGGCTCTCCATCTGTACCACCTCGGAACGTCTGATACAGCTGTTACCAACTACGGCTCTTGCTCTCCTGAAGATTAACGCATAAATTCTTCGCAGAAGCAGCGTGAAAGAGAGCAAGGGATAACTCGATATCTAATATGTGACACAGCAGTGCTTGCAGATTTGGTTTTTTTCTTTTAATCGTCTCAGATGATTGACCTCAGACATGTTACAGTAAGTGAAAGCACAAGATTGGAGGATTCTGGATTGGATTGGAGGATTTAAGGATTCTCTTCTAGCCAGACAGTGAAGCAGGAAAATTGCTCACACATGGTTGATCTGTTTAGTTCAGAGAGACCAGCTTCTTTGACATGAAATGTAATCTCTGTTTATGGTGCACTCAGGGACTTCAGCACAAGTTTGGAAATGTGCCAGGGTGCCATCATTTGGACTTTGGAGTTTGAATCTTAATTCTTCTTTTTGCTTTAATGGCAAGACTATATATTCACATATGCTCTTGTTCTGCATGGAACAGCCACTTTCTTTTCAGTCATATTGTGATCCCATAGTGGGATCAAAATCCCATCATAAATGTGATGTATCTAAGAGATGAAGCACGTTGTTCAAATTCACGACATGTCTCAAGATTTGAATTTTCCCCTAAATTAAATTGGTTCCCAAATTAAACAAGCCTACTTTCTACAACAATCAAATCTGACCAGAACTATTGGCCAACTGTATGTATTAAACATTTTGAGATTAGCCAGTTTTTTGAGAGATGCCTCCTCTTAAGAGAGCTAATGGGAAATGTAGTTCTTCTCTGAGACTGTAGACTCAACCACACTGACTGGAAACTCCCAGCATGCATTGTGCAGCATAGAAAATTGGAGAGGTGTAGTCCATGATGCTGTTCAGTTCTAGATTTCCCATCAAGAGAAAAGGGTGTATATCGACCTCACAAGGAAGAAACTATAGAGCGTTTTATTCGGTGAAGTACTCATTAAATGGAGACACTTTCTGTCTTTATTCTATTACACAAATGGAATGGAAGTGATTTGTTCCAGCTTGGTTTACAGGGAAAATGTGTTCTCAAGCAGTTATTCCATTTTGGGTTTCACTCCAAACCCCAGCCAATATACTGTAACTGCTAAGTGGATTGTTTATGTAGTAGAGCGGAGCTGAAATTAGTTGCTTGTGTGAGTCCTGTGTAAAGCCTACCTGCGTAGGGTAGCAGGTAGCGAAGCAGTTTCAGCATTTCACTGAGAATTCCATAGCAAACATTGTTGCCTTTAGCTCAACTGGTAATAACGTAAGCCACTTGGATTTGATCGTGTGATGAGAACAGGGGTTTCGATCTCACTCATGTGGACCTCTTTCCATGTTCATTACTTTGTTTATGTTGTTTCATGACAGTATTCAGGGTTACTGTTGCAACTGCGTAACTTTTTCATCACAAGCCTTCTGTTCAGATGCTGGATTCTGTGTGTTAGCGAGCTGTCAGCGCTCCTATCGCATTGCTTTTTTTTTTATCAAGACGTAAAAGAAAAGCAAATATTATTTACACGAATCTAACAAAACAACATAAGTGCCACGCTCATTTCTCAAGTCAGTGCAATGAAGAGATGGCCACGTTTGAAATTACACTTTGGAAGATGACACTGGAGAGAATAAGACACCAGCTCAAACTGTCCCTGAAAATGATATCACATAGCAGTTTTCTGTTGTTTTCCCCGTCTCTGACAATGATTTACGATGTACGGTGTTAAGTAGGTCCACAGGAAAAAAAAGGACTCGGCCATTCATGTCAGCACAGAGAGGCATTGTTACCATGTGTGCATCAACAACACCCAAAAAATGTCGCGTGAAAGGCAGAGGAAGCAACCTGTACATCGGCTTTGTGCGAAAGGTGTCAAAGTTTGCACCCCACCCTGGTGGGACAAAGACAAACAAACAAAACAAAAAAACAAAACAAAACAAAAGGTAGCACAGATTCACGCGATTTGGTGGATCCCCAGGAGTCTGTCCGCGCCGCGTGCAGACGGGGAGGATTTAAAAAGCGTCTATTGGCTGATAGGAAAAACAGATCAGTCTGTGATACGGGGGTCTGTGAGCTGCTTCAGCAGATGGGGCTCAGGGAGTCTGCACGGTGTCGCGTTCTGTATCTGTTTTATAAATTTCCTTGACTTTTTTCTGGTCTCGTCAGAATAATAAAATCACATAAGATGAAAGGGAATGACGTCTCTTCACAGAAGAACTATGTAGAAAAAAGACTTCGATAAATAAATAACAGTAGTATATTGCCTGATGTACATCAGCCCTGAAAGCATGTGTAATCCATTTGTTAAACCAAGGCCAAAAGCATAAAAAAGATTTGTTAGTGGGATTCTTATCTAATATCGATGTGCAAACTAATATATGTAATTACGTTTTCATAGATTGATAGTCGACAAGCCAACAGGTCACGGATACAGCATAGGAGTCCGTGTGAGGAGAATTCACGGGGAAAATGCGGGTTACTGCGAGTCGCCGTTATCATCTGGCACTGAGCCCAGATGGAGCGGAGCTCAGCCCGACTGAGCCCTACACCCTCCCAACCTCTGGGGTGGATGTCTTCCCAGACAGCAGGTGCGAAGTGACTCCAGATGGGTTAAGCCTCTCCGCGCGGTCCGTGCTCCCGGCCCATTACGGAAGCCGGCCCCTGGCTGTATCGGGTGTCTACTCAGGATGTGGCGAAACGATTAATCCTCAGATTGGTTGGCTTCCTATTGAATTGCCCCCCAAACCTGTGTGTGCGTAACCTGAGCTGACCATGCGAATCTCAGATCTCCTCTGCTTCCACTGAAAGAAAAGGAAAAAAACATGTTCTCGTGCCTTGTTTCTGTATTCCCACCCCGAAAAGAAACTTTTTTTTTCATTCCAGCAGCCGATAAACACGAGTCAGGAAGGCGAGGCACTGAGATGGCTCTGCTTTTTCGAAAATGTTTCGATGTAACAAAGCGTGTCCGACACGGTGGCATTACATTGCAGCAAAAAGACAGAGATATGACACACCTGAACAGGACGACACAATGCTAACAAAACAACAGCGGAAGATCAAGTGCTTTCCAGAGATGAAAAAAAAAAAAACAAAAACATTTATTTAGATGTCACCCAAGTTCTTGCTATCTCCCTATAGCTTCAGATGGTATAACACCACCGAGCGAATTTGGAGTGAATCAGGCTTAATTTATTTCAGTTTTTACTCTTGGAGAAATTTATCTTACACATGCAGTGGTTGTGTATGCTGATCGTCTCCACTAGTGCAGGTCAGACTAAGATGAATATCTGTAGAGCGAATATCCAGAGCGAATTCCAGTAAGCAAATAGTGCATTTAACCAAACAGCCTGAAATGTTGAACAAAGCAATAAGACGCACATAATTTAACATGTGAAGTGAAACACATGTCACATTATTATGGGAATGAAAATGATAAAACTACAATGTAAAAATGACATGAAATTGGAACAAGATCACACTAGGGAAAATGAGGTACAATTTTAAGAGGTGGGTCTTTAAATTTGACATTTTGTTTTTGACATTTGGACAGTTCCACTGTTCACCAGGTTGCTGAACAAAACATGTTAGGTTTAGGTAGTAGCTTATCACTACTAGCAGTAGAGAGAATAAAGTGTGGAAAATCAACTCAAATTAACCTCTCTTTCCATTGGGAAAGGGTGAAAAACACAGCAAACAGCAAGACCATGTGGATAACACAGACACCTACTGGCACTAAATTTTTAGCTCATCACAAGTAATGTAATTTTACAAAGGGAATTTTACAAAGGGAATTTCAAATGCTGGATCACCACCAACATCAATCTCGTGTCCATAAATAAAGTCTCCCTACAACTGCAACATGGCAAGTTCATG